>JAWDJV010009412.1:0-61297 GCA_033119285.1 Teratosphaeriaceae sp. CCFEE 6253
ATGCATGAAGCACGAACACGCTGCCCATGATTCGGGCTCATCAGTCATCCACTCTACATAGCGTCCCCGGCAATGGCACACACAGGCCTGCGCTTCGCTCAAGACAAAGGCCCGGGGTACTCCTCAAACACCTCCCCAGCGGAACGCATCCAGGATCTCCAGACCTTCTACGGACTGCGCAAATGGGGCTTCGTACTCTACCGCTGCACCTACGGCGACGACGAGCGATGGCATCGCTTCCTGGCCCGCTTGACCAAGCACAGAGACGCGGTGCTGCGGGACCACTACCACCTCCCAGCTCTCGTGGACTCGCACGACTGGGCAGTGCAAGACGATGCGTCCCTGAACGGCGCGACTAGGGATGAAGTGCGCCGGCGCTTCCGGCGCTGGGTCGCCGCGGACGCTGCGGCGGAGATCCCCGCCGGCGTGGATGATTCCACGAAGGCGGGTCTCATGCGCGAGAGTCCGCGGTACAATTACTGCGTCCTCGTCGACGCCGAGGCGATGAGCTCGGTATTGCAGCAGGCGCCTGTGCTGGGAGGCGAAGACGGTCCCGTTACGGGCCACGTCACATTGATCCGAGCGGATGAGGATTGGGATTTGCCGGACTTTGACCGCTTTGATTGGTCGAAGCATCAAGCTTCCCACGTGACTACCGATATCGAAGGGGATGATGAGGGTGAGGACGAGTACGACGAGGGCGAGCCCGCGCTCGAGGGCAGCAGGCTGCGCGACGCGGGCTGGATGAGGGTGGCCGTGGACTCCCTCGTCCTGGAGACCTACGCCACGCTCACGAAAAGTTTCATGTGGGACAAGCTGTACTGTCGACCGCCGAAGGTCATGGAACGTTAGCCGCGGACGGCATGGTTCCGAATACGTACCCGATTCGTGCTAGTACTGGCAGAGGCCTCGCCAAACGACGTCGTCTGAGTGGGCATGTCTTGCAAGGGAATCGCATGGCGATACGGTGGAAGCACTGGCGTCGCTGTCATGCCTGAGAGACTCTCGCGCGAGCCACTCGTCAGGAGGCATGGGAGGCGCGCTGAGCAGTGTGGAACTGCATCTGAGGGGCCACGCTTGCGGGTCTCGAGCCGGGCCGGGCCACGCGTTCGCCGCGGCCACGGACGAGGACGCAGCGACCGTGGCCATCGCATCCGATGCAGAGATGATCGAGTTCTCGCCCGTGCGTTCTTCGTTGACTTGCTCAGGCTCGACGCCCGCTCGCTCATCATCGCCGCGCGCTCACCTTCCTGGCCAGCTCATTGATGCTCCTCGCCAACTAATGCTTCTGCCGCTCGCCAGCTGATGCACCTTCTTCTCGCCAGCTGTTTATGCTCCGGCTTCGCGCCACGACGCTAGCTCGTGATTTGGGGCCTTCTCACAGCGATGCAATTACCGTGACCCCTTGCGCCATCTCGCGCTTCCTATGCTCTTCACGCCAGGTCAGCCGCCCTGCTCGGGCTATACCTCACACTCAGCTCATGGTGCTTGGACGCTCCATGCTTGCACTCGACTCTTGCTCCTCGCCCTCTCTACTCTTTTACCCATCGTCGTTGAATTGAGTAGGTTCGTCAGCTCAACTAAATCCAAGCAGCTGGACGTTGTACATGCATTTAGAGCCTAAGCGGGCCGGGACTGTCAGATTTAGCTGTTCGCGTGGCTTGCCGCGCACGGCTAAGCTGGTAGCCGGTAACCTACTGCCGGGCGTCGCTGCGCTGTCATTGGCGCGCCAGCTAAAAGCCGAGCGGGAGCGCGCGCCGCGTCGCTGATAGCCGCTTAAGCAGGTCCCGAAGAGCCGAGCGATCGCCAGGGACGCAGGCTAGTGCGGAGCCGGAAGGTGCGCGGGTCGATGTGGCGTGCTGTATCTGGCACCCGTGATAGTAAGGTAGTAGTGCATACAGGCGGTATAGGCAGGGAAGACGGCACCCGGTACCGTCGCCAGACAGCGCAGGGCGGCAAAGGCTTTGCCAGGACATCGCCGCGCAATCCGATGGCCACGCCGTGAGCGATGCCCACAGGCACATGCTGATGTCGGCGGGCATCAGCGCCCCACGGCCTTATCAACCAGGCCGCCCACCTCTTCGACAAGTACGTGTAGGGATCGTCGGTACCGTCCGCATTGGGCTACGAGCGGTCTTGCAGGGGCCCAGCGGCGGCCCAGACCGAGCCCATCACACGCGTGCGATGCCTAGAGTCGCCAGGCCTCTGCGGGGTATGGCGAGGAGAGGCCGGGCAGATTGTTTCAGGACAGGCGGCTCCCCTTCGTGCACCACCTCCCACCTTCGCTCTGCAAATCGCCACGGAGATACCACTTCAGCACGGGGGAAGACGCCCAGGTCGAGAGTCTGATATCCGCGCTGACTCGGGGAAGGGCATGACATGAAACCCGGCACGGGTCCACGAGGACGGCGGTTGGTCGCGAAGAGCGTGGTGCCGGAGAAGGGTCCGCCGGGGCCGTCTCCGCCTCCGCAGGAGACGGTCAACGCGCCGATGGTCAAGGTGAAGGTCGAGGGGGACGACGAGGAGCCGATCGCGAAGAAGGCGCGGCGGACCGCGTTGACGCGGAATGCCTGCCAACGCTGCAGGAACGCGAAGGCGAAGGTGCGTGTGATTGCTGTGCCCTGGGGCGGCAACGTCCGGGCGCAGCCTGCCCCGGGACCGTCTGGGTGTCACCACCACCACCACGTCCACACGTCGACCGCCGGGCAGCGGCTAACACCGCAAACAGTGCAATGGCAAGCACCCGACCTGTGCCCGCTGCCAGGGGAGCCATGAGCGGTGCACCTACGACGTCGCCGAGGAGGGCATCACGCGCATGCAGTCCCTCCAGTACAAGCTGAAGGCCAAATGCGACGAGCTGGACCGCGTGATGGTCGTCCTGGAGGGCCTCCGCGGCGGCTCCGACAACGACGCCGCGGCCATCCTGGCGGCGCTGAGGCTGGGCGACTCCATCGAGCGGATCACCGCCGCGATGCCGCCGCAGACCTCGTCGTCCTTTGGGTGAGTACCGCCGGGCACAGACCCTATCGCGATCCTTCTGCAATGGCCCCCCGCCAAGACTGACAACGTACCAGGGATGACCATGACGGCTCGTCCGTGCAGAGCCTGGGCTCGACGTACACGGGAAGCGCGCACAGCTGGCCAACCTCGCCGGCCGTCATGTCGCAGCCGGGCTTTGAGCCCTGGGGCTTGACAGCGAGCACCAGCGATACCGCCCTGGCCGCTCACTTCGGGCGGGACTCGGCGCGAGATAGTCTGTCGTTGCAAGCAGCGGCGCGCGCACGAGCACAGACGCAGGCGCACGTGGAGCCCATCGCCGTCGATCCGCCGACGGTGTCTACCAGTGGCTTCGACGGCAGCTTTGCCAGGCGGTACTCACAGCCGCAGTTCCAGTTCCACGGCCTCCCAGGTACTGTGCACGACAACGCCGACTCCCACCTCAGGAACACCTTTGCATACCCGGGCTCGACGTCACGACCCTGAACGAGAGTCTCGCAGCTCTGCACCACCGCTGCACTTACTCCCAAGGAGGGATGGATACGACTCAGTGGTCTGAGCGACTCAGATGGCCTCACGGCTCCGAACATGACAGTCTTTGTGATATCTGCGACTTGCATACATGTACGATTGAGTGGCCGCGTCGGGGATTCATGGGTAGGGCTTGAAAGCTCGCCTCGCGCAAGAGTGCGCACTGCGAGGAGATCGGAATCTAGACATGACACTTCCAATGAACCTCATTATCTTTTCATGATGGCCTGATCCTACTCATTAGCCATCGCCGTCGCTTCCTCAACCATCATGCAACGCCGCTAATGGCAGCCAGAGCCGATGTCTGTCTGAGATCGTTCCCAGCACTTGCGGATTGCGAGAGACCCCCGCTGAGCGCGTAGAGTTAGCGTTGCCGGACATATGAAGGTAGTGCGGGACAGAGTTCCACTTCTGACCCAACCCTGGCGGTTGCGACTGGCACCTGCCCATCGGTGCCATGTGGTGTGTCTGGAGACACGCACTGCCTGGCACCTCTCGACGGAGCGGCAGGCGACGTCCGCCGACCTGCTTCGAGGGAGCCAGACTTTTCACGCAGAGCCGGCACGTGCCCTTGTCGCTACCCTGAGCGCCAGCGCAGTAAAGTGGGATTCGACAAGGGCGACGTATGCTCATCGGGCTGCAGTCGAAGGCGCCGCCGGACGTCGTCGCTTGACCAGGTGCCAAGAGGCCATGCAGTCGGACAGCTTCTGCGATACGCTTCCTCCCGGCCCCTCAGCTACCTTCCTTCGTAAGACCCTTTGCTTGGAGCGCCCTCGTCATATTCGCCGCCCACCACTGCGCCCACTCCACCACCGTCCCACTCCTCCGCGCCTCCTCCGCTGCAAAGACAGCAGCATGACTGCGCACCACCTCCTCAACCGTGCACCCCAAGAACTCCCTCTGCGCCTCCCGTACCCCCAGATCGCCAGTCTCAACGCCCGCGACGGCTCGCACGAACATGGCCGTCAGCCCGTCGTCGCCGCCCCCATGGTGGCTAGTCACAGGAACCTCCGGGCTATGCGTCCTCGAGGTGCCGGTGATGAAGTCGTGGACCGTGATACTCTTGCTGTCGTACTCGATCTCGCCCGTGGCGCCGTAGATGCGGCCGCGGCGCTCACACTGCGCGAGGGAGTGCGCGATCATGTGGAAGACTGCTGTCTTGGGGCCTCGCGATCCGCGGCTGTCGGCTCGTGCTCCGTTTCTCTCGTCGTCGTCCCATGTGAAGGTGACGACCTGGTCGTCGACTACGTCGTTGTCGCTCTCCCAGACACATCGCCCGTACCAGGGCCGCGCCTCGATGTCTTCTACGGGTGTCGAGCGAATGTCGTAGTCCTCCGCCAAGCTGTCCATCAGGGCGGACTTCGCTGCATCCGGGCCCGATGTGGAGAGGATATGAGGGATCTCTGGGTTCACAATGTCGACTGGCCATTTCGTGATGCCTTTTGCAAGATGACGATCACGGTAAATCCGCGGCGCG
Organism: Teratosphaeriaceae sp. CCFEE 6253; assembly: GCA_033119285.1. NCBI lineage: Eukaryota > Fungi > Ascomycota > Dothideomycetes > Mycosphaerellales > Teratosphaeriaceae > Teratosphaeriaceae sp. CCFEE 6253. The sequence goes on from JAWDJV010009412.1 coordinate 5,006, forward strand.
CTGTACATACAACTCTCCTTGATCGGGCACGAAAGACAATTCGTCGCGGCACCCGCTGCTTTCGGCTTGCGCGATCGGCGGAAGAGCTTTAGCGCGCCCGCACTACTGACACTACTGGGCAGATGCGGCGCGGCTTCCAGATCATCAGGCGGTGGCGAGCACAGGAGCCAGAGGATGAAGTCGATGTCATGGCAGCTCTTCGTCAGCAGGCTCGGCGCCGAGGTCCCCTCCTTCCGCCACTGCCCGCGCACGTACGAGTGCGAGAAGTGCCACCACCCGACCGGCTCCGTGTGCTCGAGACTCAGCACGTCGCCGATGACCTTCAGCTCGCGCACGAGGTGGCGGAGGAGCATGTTGTGCGGACTGTACCGCAACACGTGGCCGATGGCGAAGATGCGCTGCGGGTGCCGGGACAGTGTGCGTTGGATGCTCAGGCAGTCCGGGAGGGAGGTCGCGAGGGGTTTCTCGCACATGATGTGCAGGCCCAGCGGTGCGAGGGCGGTGACGATCCGGCAGTGGAGGTTGTCCTTGACGCAGACGAAGACGCCGTCGATGCCGGGCGGGATCGCGGTGTTGCCGGCGGAGGCATCCTTGCGGCGGCGCTGCTCGTAGGCGAGGAAGGTCTTCCAGGAGGTGAATTCTTGCTGGGGTTCTGGTTCGGCGCCGGGCCAGATGTATGTCGAGCCTAGGAGTGCTCGCTTGAAGGGGATGGGCTCTGCGACTGCTGTGACGACGCCTAGATTGGATCTGACGATGGCGGCGGCGTAGGCTGTGCCTCGAGATCCCGCACCGATGATCAGGAAGCGTGGTCTGTAGGGGCCGTCTGTTTGAGATGTATGCGCCGCAGAGCCTATAGTATCAGCGTTGTCGTCCATGAGGGGCGCCATTGCTAGGCAAACGTTATTGGTATAAAATCAAGCGAGGAGGATTGTGACAATACTACCCCATATCCAGAGAGACGTGCATCGAAACCTGAATGTACATGTAGCTGTATGTATAGCTTGTACCTTCCTGATTGGGTCATTAGCAAGAAGCCGCATACTCCCGTCCCTCTTGAACCATGAACGCCACTTTCCATTCCATAGTACTTGCGACAATTCCATTCCGTACACCATCCTCACTACATCCCATACTAAAAGCTGCACGACAATGGGCTGGTTCTGGGCAGACACGACATCTGCGCGTCCCACCGCACCCCATCCCCTACCATCACGGTCGAATGCCGAGCCTCCAGTACGCCACAATTGATTGATACCTGACAGCCCCCGTTAACGTCTCGCAGCCAGGATGTCCTATGCACAAGTCGTCCAGCGCCCCCGACAAGCCTCACCCACCACAAGCACAATCGCCACCAGCTCCCACGTCCGGCACCGACTCCAGCGCAAGCTCCTACTCTTCACCCACCCCCTCGACCTCGGCCGAATCAACACCCTCCTACATCTCCAAGCTCAACCCCCTGAACTACATGCCCTCCACCCTCTCCAACCAGCGTGAAGCCACCCAACAACAGATCTCCCTCCCGCTCGAACGCGAAGCCTCCACGATTCCCCGCGGTGACGGCCCGGGGACATGGGAGTACCCGTCGCCACAGCAGATGTACAACGCCATGCTGCGCAAGGGCTACACCGACACCCCCGCCGAGCACGTCGAGGCCATGGTCGCGGTGCACAACTTCCTGAACGAGGGCGCGTGGGATGAGATTAAGGAGTGGGAGCGCCGGTTCGGGAGTGGGCTGTCGAGAGGGTGGGATATATGCCGATTGGGTGAGGAGGGGGCGGCGCGGCAGGCGTACCTGGAGAGCTTGCGGCGAGGGAGGAATGGTTCGGAGGCAGAGGAGCCGAAACTGCTGAGGTTCATGGGCCGGCCGAATGAGCCTACGCCCAAGGCGCGCATGTTGGGCTTCATGGCTCGGGTTTACCCGAGTCAGTTCCCGGTGAACCCGCCGTTTGACCGGCACGACTGGTATGTGCAGCGGGCGGCGGCCGGTGGGCAGGCGGAGGAGAAGCGATATGTGATCGACTACTACTCCGGTCCGCCGGAACCGACGGGAGAGCCGGTCTTCTATCTGGATGTCAGGCCGGCGATCGACGGTCCTACCGCGGCTATGGAACGGGCAATGAGGTGGGGTGGCGACGTGTGGTACAGGGCCAGTGGAGGTGCAGTGAGGGAGGAGATGACGAGACGAGAGCGGCGACAGGGGAGTGGACGATAAGATGCGACACGTACAGGATAATGGGACTGGTTTCAGCGATGGCGTCTGGCGAAGAAACGGACTTTGGGCATCTTTTCGGATTTGTACACTCGACTCTACCTATGGATATCTCTCCGACCTAGCCTTTGACAATTCAGGTGATGCGCGGCCCACCGTCCTTTGGATCTACCACTCATCTATGCGACGAGCTTGTGAGTCGGTCGTACCGCCGTCTGGCTATTGCATACACCCAGCCAACATTTACCGAGGGCCAAGGATAGTGAGGGTGTGGCTTTGTTCCTTCAAGATGGCATTGACATGTCGGGTAGCGGATAGCGTGCAACACAATCCAACGGCTTTCAGTCTATACACTTGCGGCACCTATCAAGAGCGGCACCCTCATGCAAGAGCAAAGTCCTTCCTCGCCACATTCGCCGCAAATTCTCGCGGCACGGGTTCCGTCACACTCCTCTTCCGCACCCATCTCCCCTCCAATCTTCGATGTCCCACCTCTGGAGTGTTGGCGGGATTGGGCACCTCGTCCAGACTCAGCCTTCCCACATCGACGCAGACATATCTCGGCATCGACGCTGGCTTGGACCCCACGCTCAGGCGAGGACTACTGTTCGCGGACTTCGTCACGTTGTCGAGCAGGCCCAGCTGATTGAGCGTGAACGCGTGCATCGTCCGCGTGTAGCTGGGCAGCGTACTGACACTGGGCGACCGCAGCTGCGCGTGCGTGTGCGCGTGCATCAGCTTGGAGTAGCTCTCCGCGCGGCCCAGGAAGTCCTCGCGCGAACGGCTTGCTTCGTCCGCAGTCTCGGAATCGTTGTCGTCGTCGTCCGAAGAGTCATCTCCTCCGGCGTCCATGCTGCCGACACCGGGGACATGCCCGCTGAAGAGACGGGGGAGTCGGTGGTGCGTCTCGCGGTATGGCGAGAGAGGAAGCTGGGTGGAGCGCCGGCGATCCTGCGGGTGAGAGGGATTGGCTGTCTCGCCGTTGGAGACTGAGCCAGGCATCGAAAGGGCTGTAGCGGGATGTCAGTATCTACCGGATTCGGTCTCGCGGTGCTGATCTGTCGACTGTACCAAGGAAATGGTGGCGTCGCATAGGCGGTAGAAGGTGCTGCGACTCGTGGCTTCAATGTCAGGACCTGGCATCGTCCGAAGTCGTGGTATCTCAAAGATGGCTAATGTAAGCGATTTGCCGGATCATGCGCGAGTGGTCCACGGCCGGTGCCAGGCGCAAGCCATGGCTGCCATTGTCACCAGCGGCCACCGCTGGCTTCTTTGTCTCCGCCACCACTCTCCACCGTGGACGTCATCCAGCTGTGGAATCGGCAGCTGCAAGCGGTCGACGTCGACGAGCGGCAAAATCCCGCTCGCGAACAAAGAGCATTCCTCGTTGCCGTCCCAGCCACATTCCAGATCTATTGGAGTGGCAACGTGCGCCAAGACCTTCACGAGTGCGAGCAATCGGCGTGCATGGCCCTGCGCTCCGCAACGTCTGTCATGTCCGCTACAGCATTGACATTCCGGGCAAACAGACTCTGTAGGTGCCGAACGTAAGTAGGCCACGACCGGCCGCTCGCGCTTACTGCTTTCCTGCACCAGAAGTCAGTTCGAAAAAACCCCTCTCCATACAGATCATCACACATTACGACACTCACCCGCAAACGGCTCGAACCAGCCACGGCCAACCCAAGCACTCAAAAGCCATGCGCGGCCCTCCACTCATCCTCGCTCTGGCGCACGCCGCCACCAGCACAGCCCTCGCCCTCGCCCTCCCCGGCAGCGACCCAACCGCACTCCCCCAATGCGCGCAGACCGCCTTCCTCGGCGCGCTACCCGCGTCAGGCTGCCAAGCCTCCGATGTGCAATGCATCTGCTCCAACCACGAATTCCTAGCAGCGGTCCAGAGCGCCGTGCAGACGGCCTGCACCCCCGCCGACCAGGCCGCCGTTGCCGGTTTTGCGCAGAACTACTGCGGTACTTCCGGCGCCTCCCTGGCCGCCTCACCGTCCGCCAGCAGCAGCGCTGAGCCGACGGGGAGCAGCACGATCGTGGTGGTGGGGAGCTCGACCGCGGGCGTGCTGACTGTCGCGAGTCTGCCCGCGAGCGTCACGGCCCCGGCCACGATGACCACGCCGAGCGGGAGTCTGTCGGTGGATACCACGGCGCTGACGACGAGCGCGACGACCATCTCGGCAACGATCACGCATAGCGCGACCACGCACATGTCGACGGCCTCCGCGTCTTCGATGCCTACCTCGGCGGTCGGTGGTGCTGCCGGTAGCATGGTTGGAGCGAGGCTTGCAGGTCTTGCGGTGGTAATGGGTTTGATGGGGGCTGTGTTCGCCGAGCTTTGAGCGTGCTGGGACCAGATAGCGCTGAGATGTATTGGTAGTCGAACGGAGCTCGTGCCTACTTCCCGTCGTTCTTCGTGATCAGTGCACTCCCATCGTGCCATATTCCATCCACGAAACGTGCACCGTGCGACACGAGATGCTTGTTGGACCGCATGTGCTTTCTTCGCCCTCCGGGTTGCTGCGGTCACGTACGCTTCTGCTGCGCACAGGCGCAACTCCCATGGCTCTCAATGCTCCGCTGTGAGCAGCTTCGCAACTCAGTCAGTCCTCGGCTTCACTGTCTTATCTATAACAATCAGTTGTTCTCGCCAGAGTCGATCAGTGCGCTCACTGCATGCAGTCAATTCACGCTCACCGTTGTTTTGGTAGCTACTGCTGCCCTCAACGGCCCTTCTTCAGGAGGTGCGCCGTCCTGCTATAGCAACCGGCCAATACTGGCAACGTCACTGCTGAATACTCAGGAAGCAAGTCAGAGTCAGCGCCGAGTCGGGCGAAAGGGTGACATCTTGGCAGGATCTTTCTTCTGAGTCTCTACGCCTTGCGGCTTGCCTGCGGCTGCTCTGCTACAGGGTAGAGATACACGAACAAGTATCTGGCCTATGCCAGTCATTCCTGGAGACTGTCTCTTGCCAACTTGGCTTAGCTCCCAACTTCAACAAGCTACCGAGAACCCTTACGCGTCTTTCTCAGGTGTGTGTCGACCGTATTCTGAGGCCGTCGGAGCTTCCTGCGTGCCGAGACTGGTGTGAGCCGCGAGTAAGAGAGTAGGGAGGAGCTCATCAGCGTCTTCAGCAAGTCCCGCACATCCTGCTAAGCAGACGTAGCCGCAAGAGCCGCATACAAGACACGGCGAAGTCGTGACAATGAAGCCTGAAGTCCTGCGGGTGTGGTGCCCAACGGCATAGACATGTGCCTGTGGACATGCAGTGGGAGTAGAGCCAACGGCGGAACTTCACCTCCGCCGCTTGACAAGTCTTGGCGAGCGCGAGGATGCCGGCCCGGACTTAGGCTACTTCATGATGCCGTCTCCTAACTTTGTCCCCTCGCATTCGCTAGCAGTGGTCGCGAATGCCCGGTGTAGGGCGGTAGTCATCGCTGCGCGAAGGTGGTGTGACCTTCACATATCTCCTTGGTCCGTCTGCTTCGCGTTGTGCGCTCATCATGCGATTGCATTCACTACACTGCCTTTCTCCAAGCATCAGAGCTCCAACATCATCGACTCCCTTCGTAGGATCCCAAATTCTACGGACCATCCATACCACTGCCATCCGACAATCCAGCATGACCTCCGCCTTCATTTCTGCGATTGTGTCGTCGCCGGCACAGGCATCTCGACAGCCGTCCGATGTTGGCGAAAGGGCACACCACAATAAACATGGCAAGGGCTTCGTGAACCCCTGGCCCTCATACACGGAGACGGCCGGGCTGAGGATCCTCAGCCAGATCATCTGGGCCCGGATCACGGGCGCTTGGAAGGATCCCGATACCACGCCGCCCACGGTCCCTGTGATGAGACCACAATTCCTACCCACGAGGCAGACGAACAAGCTGCGAGCTACATGGCTAGGCCACGCCTGTTACTACGTCGAGTTCCCCGGTGGACTCCGCGTCCTCTTTGATCCGGTCTTCACCGACCGCTGCAGCCCCTTCAGCTTCATGGGCCCAAAGCGGTATACCGAGATGCCGTGCCAGGTCGATGACATACCCTACATCGATGCGGTGGTGATCTCGCACAACCACTACGACCACCTCTCCCACCCGACCATCCAAAAGATCTCTCAGCTGCACCCCAACGCGCACTACTTTGTCGGCCTGGGCAACAAGGCCTGGTTCAAGAATATGGGCATGAAGGACAGCCACGTGACCGAGATGGACTGGTGGGAGGAGAAGGAACTCAAACTCTCCCCAGCCCAGCGCGGCGAGGGCAGTGCGAAGCAGGCCGACATCGCCGCCACCATCGGCTGCCTGCCGTGCCAGCACACCTCCGCCCGCACCCCCTTCGACAAGGCCCGCACCCTCTGGGCCTCGTGGTCCATCGCGTCGGGGGGCAAGAGCGTGTGGTTCGGCGGCGACACGGGATACCGCACCGTCCCCGCCCTGCCCAAGAACGAGTTCGATTACGGCGAGAAGTACGCGCACCTCCCGCACTGCCCGGCGTTCGCCCAGATTGGCGCGCTGCGGGGCCCGTTCGATCTCGGGCTGATCCCCATTGGCGCGTATGATCCGCGGTGGATCATGTCGCCCATGCACGCCAACCCGTACGACTCGGTCAATATCTTTGCGGATACGAAGTGCAGGAGGGCGCTGGGCATTCATTGGGGGACGTGGGTGCTGACGTCGGAGGAGGTCATGGAGCCGCCGAAGGTGCTGAAGCAGGCGTTGAAGTGGAAGGGGCTGGATGCTGATGCCTTTGGGACGTGTGATATTGGGGAGAGCAGGGAGATTGACTGAGCAGTTATCCCGCAGTGTTGATACGGTTAGCGATGGCGTTGGTGGAGTCAGAATTCGAAGGATGGCAGATGCAAGCCTCAATGGCAGACTTTGCTCTTCATGCCCCAATTCGCCTTCAGATGCGATTCCGCGCTCTTCTTGGCATCCTGCGGCGCTGTCACCGGCAACAATAGTGCTGAATGCCAGCAGACATATTCCTCGGCTCCACTGTAAGCTCGTCGCGGCTCAAGAAGAATTTCCAGCCGAGCGAGCAAGGTGGTGGAGACGCCGGCCGCGGAGCCACGTCGAGCCAGGTAGCAAGTCTCTCGGTTGCATCTGGCCCCGAGGGAGTGCAAAGCTTGCCGTCAAACAGGGCTCGACGTTGGTAACCGCATCCCGAGATGTATCCATCGAGTGTTTGCTCACTCGCAAAGGACCCTGCTCGCTCGGACGGCGCAGCTCGGATCGTTCAGGAGCGTGATGCCAACGATGCGAGGCAGCGACGATCAGGCCGTGTGCGTACTTTGGGATACTGGAGTGAGCCCACGAGCCAGGCTATAGCCACCGGCGAGCCGGCGTCTCGGGTGACAAGATCCCTCGTGGAGGCAGGCGGTCGTGCATGCCTTTGATCGTGCAACATCATTGGGGTGGGTTGCGCCTCCGCATCCCGCCCGGAGAGGTAAGAGCGGCGGCTTGCGGATGACCAGGAAAGCACTCGGCGACTGGGATGCAGATGGTCGCGGGCAGGCGCCCAGCACCATCTCCCGTCACATCTCGTCTGCCCCTGCCCCCCCGTCCATCGACTATGCTCCTCACCTTCTCGAGCGTCGATGTTGAGCCCTTCACAACATGCACCATCAGTAAATGCACACCATCCGGCATTCTTCATCACAGCAATAGCGGAAATAGGGAAGACAGAAGACATCACTTGGCCAGCATGGCGTCTACGCATCTGCGACATGCGAGGCTGGCCCTGTATCCGCTCACGGTAGTGTTCTGCGTTGCGTCAGTCGCCTGTGGCACGGCGGCATGCTTCGGTAAGACTTCCAATACTTCCTCACCTGACACAGTATACGGGGTGGCTAATGACCTGGCGTAGATTACATCCTTATGGACCAAGCCTTGTTCGCCATCGACCAGGGCACTCAAGTCACAAGCAAGAGCCTTGTTCGTGCAGTCTTGTGCAACTGCGTCGCCGGCGGTCTCGCCATCATCATCTCCGGCATCGCATCGGCCATGGACCTCAGGCGGCCCCTGCAGCGTCCAAGTCGGGCACTCCGATGGTTATTGCGACTCTCCAGCGTGCTGACGATGCTCCTGTACCTCGCATCCGCCATACTCTTGACCATCATCACAGCGACGCGGGACATCAAGGTCACGGGTGATCTGCGTGGATGGAACACGAGGCCGATAGACATTTACTGGGAGCACCGGAAGACGCGGCGGGAGTACAGGAAGAATACCCGGGCGGTGGCCGCGGTGATCTTCGCGTGGCTTGCGTGGGTCAGTCTGGCGGCCAGCTGCATCGCGCTGTGCGTGGGCGGAGAGGAGTGTGAGCGTGTATCTGAGCCGAAGGGCGTGCAGTCTGGACGCAGCGATGGTGCTCGCGGGCCCGCCATTGGTGCTCCTGATGGAGCGACAGCACCCTACAATACCGAGCAAGTGAGACAGGCAGCCGTACCTGCTCATGGTGGAGAGGCAGCACCGCTCAATGCCAAGAAGGTGGCCCAGAAATCCGGACCAACAGCACAGGACACCACCAGGGCAGCAGTCAAGCCAGCCTTTCAGCAGCCCAAGCCAGCGTACACCGCTCCCGGCCTCATAGACGGGACAATGGACCGCACGCCATACGCAGCACCAGCGGCCGGGATTGCGCCTCGCCCGAGGTGATGGTAAACGCTGCTACAGCCGTGGATGCATCCTTGTTCCACTCCCAAGCACGGGAGTCCTGGTGACCGCGACGTGAGCGAGCTGACTGAGCACACTGTCGACACGACCTTCAGTGAGCTCGCGACTGGGAAGGCTCGGCACGAGAAGGAGGTCGATAGGTACGGAGTGAGCCGTACCCTGGGTGTGAGGAGCCTGGCGGCGTTGACGAGCGGCGTGGCGGATTGTGGGTGGAGGAGTCGCTGAGCGTTGTTATCAACAACGGTTACCACTCGGTGAACGAGCAGGCGATAGTGATACAGTCTGGCGCCAGGCGTGTAGCAATGTAGATTATGACTAGCACACCACTCATATCGAACGTGTCGACCCTGCAGCACAATCACATGCTCCCGCCAGCCTCCCGTCCCCTCACCGCTCTCGCAACGTGGCGGTGCCCCGCACTTGTGGCGCCACACGAACAGCTCCCCATCGTCACAGTTACGGCAGGTCAGAAAACGCACGGTGTTTCCACGCGAGGAGCAGCTTGTCTCTTTGCAAACAAACCTCTGCGGCCTCATCGCGTCCCAAACATCATCTCCCACCTTACAACTCTACTACCACAACACATCCAGCAAGACCTCACGCAACGATGAGATTCCACGCCGTGGCCGTGGCCGCATTGGCGACCTCCGCCGCTGCTAACATCTTCGGCGGCGCTGGTACGCGTCAACAGACTTTCCCCAATGACCTATGCATGATCGCTGACTGGCACGAGGCCGTACAGCGTACAACAAGTGGCACGAGACTGAGCTGGAGCGCTGGCTCTCCGACCACAGCATCCCGTACCCGGCGGCCTCCGACCGCAAGGACCTGCAGAACCTGGTGCAGAAGAACTGGGATGATGCCGTCGTGAAGCCGTACAGCAGCTGGGACACCAACCAGCTGTCCAACTGGCTGACCTCGCAAGGCTACCAGGCTAAGCAGGGGACGGAGAAGAGCAAGGACAGCCTGATCAGCCAGGTGCAGGGCTACTGGAAGGGCACTGCGGACAACGCCCACGATGCGTACAGCAATGTCGAGAATTGGATCTTCGACAGGTATGTTACCTGCATGTCCACTTTGAGCATCACACTGATCATTCGCAGCTGGACCGACTCCCAGATCAAGTCCTTCCTCGACTACCACGGCATCCCTAATCCCACCCCTCGCACCCGTGACTCGCTCCTCTCGACTGCCCGCTCCAACTACCAGTCCGCCGCGAACAAGGCCGGCGAGTCCTTCAGCTACCCCGGCGACTGGCTTTACAAGTCGTGGTCGGACTCCGACCTCAAGCAATGGCTGGATGAGCGCGGCGTCCCCGTCCCGCAGCCGAGCGCTCGCGACAAGTTGATCGCCACCATCCGCCGCAACTCCAAGACCGCCTCCGACTACTCCTCTTCCCAGGCGGCCGCCATGTCGAAGTCCGCCGCCAGCGCCCAGCAGTCACTCAGCAATCAGCTCCTGGACAGCTGGAGCGACAGCAAGCTCAAGGAGTTCCTCGACAAGCACGACATCAACGTGCCGCAGGGCAGCAAGCGCAACGAGCTCGTCGCTCTGGCCCGCAAGAACTACGCCAAGCTGTCCGGCGACACTGTCGGCTCGTCTGCGTCCAGCTACTTCGGCGCCGCGACCTCCTCCGCTGGCAACACCTACGCGCAGGCTACTGGAGGCGCGTACGGTGCCTTCCGCTCGTACTACGACTACTTCGCGAACCAGATCGGCTTCGCTTCCGAGGAGGCCAAGGCCAGCATGAGCTCTGCATCCTCCGCTGCCAGCACTGCTGCCTCTTCGTCCTCTTCCGTGGCTTCGGTGTCGGCCTCGAGCTCCTTCTCCAGCGCCAGCAGTTCGGCGTCCAAGGCTGGCAACAAGAATGCCATCAGCTCCGTCAGCTCCGCCTCCAGCGCGTGGGCCAACTCTGCCAGCTCCGCGGCCGCCGCTTTCACCGACTCTGCCACGAAAGCTGGCTCCGCCTCCCTCGCTAGCGCCAGCAAGTCAGCGTCCAGCGCCGGCGATAAGAGCGCCATCAGCTCCGTCAGCTCCGCCTCAAGCTCCTGGTCCAGCTCTGTCGCATCTGCAGCAGCCTCGTACACCTCGTCTGCTTCGAGTGTAGCCTCGGCCTCGCTCTCCAGCGCCAGCGTGGCGGCGTCCAAGGCCGGCGACAAGGTGGGCATCAGCTCCGCTAGCTCCGCCTCCAGCGCGTGGGCCGGCTCTGCCAGCTCCGCCGCCTCCTCTTTCAGCTCCTCTGCTGCGAGTGTGGCCTCGGCTTCCCTCTCCAGCGCCAGCGTGGCCGCGTCCGAGGCCGGCGACAAAGTCGGCATCAGCTCCGCCAGCTCTGCTTCCAGCGCGTGGGCGAACTCGGCCAGCTCCGCCGCCTCTTCTGCTTCGAGTGTAGCTTCTGCTTCCCTCTCCAGCGCCAGCGTGGCCGCGTCCAAGGCCGGCGATAAGGTGGGTATCAGCTCCGCCAGCTCTGCCTCCAGCGCGTGGGCCAACTCGGTCAGCTCCGCCGCCGCCTCCGCTGCGAGTGTGGCCTCGGCCTCCCTCTCCAGCGCCAGCGTGGTGGCATCCAAGGCCGGTGACAAGATCGGCATCAGCTCCGCCAGCTCCGCCTCCAGCGTGTGGGCCAAGTCCGCCAGCTCCGCGGCTGCGTCGCTCAGCGACAAGTTGAAGGCTTCGGCCAGCAGTATCAAGGCCGAGCTTTAGGGGCATCGCGACATTGAACACGACCTACCGTGACGTAGAATGAGAGAGCTCAAGCCGTTCCCAGTGCAGCTCGGCACTATGAGAGCATGTATGACTGGATCATGCGATGGCCGCAGGGAGACGCGGCAAGGAGAATTACGATGGCTGCTGACTGATCCGACGAGGCACGAGGTTGCGAAAAAAGTACGGGATGAGGGATGACTCAGTGTACTTCTACGTAGCATAGCTCTGATAGCGAGTGTCGTTTTCGATCTCATGTCGGGTACGCTCCCAAGGCCAGCTACCTGCGAGTGTTCAGCTGGAGCCGCCTGTGGATCATTGACCACGACGTGGCAGCAGCCACGCCTCATCCACACTTCACCCGACGTTAGCAACGGTAGAGGACAACGCCTGGGGCAGCTACTCCAACACTAGCATTTCACTCCTCGCATTACCGGCCGAGCCCTTCGACGGCTCGAGGGGTTCCAGTACAGCCTTCCGGACGGTCTGTGAGGCTTCGCGCTTTCGTGCAGAACAGTTTACAAGCTGGGCAGGGATCATAGCAGGACACACAATGCCTACGAGCAGCGCGGTGATGGCTTCGCGTGGTATCACGAAGTATCGGAGCGGAACTCCTGCGACGCCGGTGGACATGAGGGCGACTCCCGTGGGGAGGGCCCAGGGCAGCTTCACCACTGGGACTCGTATGTGACCGGGACTGGGCTGATACTGAACGGCACAACTTCGTACTACAAGACCACGTGTAACGCCGACCACCAGATCCTCCACCTCCCCCTCGCTCTCCTCACCACCCCGATACGCCTCGTACGCCCGCGCCGCCTCCTCATACGCCGCCAGCTTGCCCCGGTTCATCCGCGCCATCCGGAACGTCGCGGCCCGGCGCGCGCTCTTCAGGCGGTTCCAGCACGCGATCAGCACCATTTGACGCGCCTCCCTGGTACTGTGGCGAAGGTCAGTCCGCTCGCCGATCGAGGGCCTCCTCACTGCGCCGCCGACGGCACTCGGCAGCCGGCGCCGGGTGATGGACATACCTGATTGCTGCGCGGCTTGCTTGACGGCGGTGTCCAGCTCGCGGACCTGGCGGCGAGCCTGCTCGGCCGCTTGGGAGGCTTGGGCGAGCTGGGCTTGGGCTTGCTCGGCCGCGTGCCGAAGGTGGTTGGTTGGCTGCATCTCTGGGCTGGCGGGGCTGGGGGCTCGGGTTGGATTCATGGTTGGTTCTGTGCTGGTGAGACCTCTGGAAAGATCCGAACCTGCTGGGAGTCCTACGCGTTGCGTTTATGACATGCCGGAGCGCGGACAATACCATTGAGGCAGCCGCGAGTGCACAATGGGCCCCACAAAGGCGGAGCCGACCTCCTTGTCCGCGGTCCCGTCTTTCAGTCTTGCGCGGCGGTCCTTTGTCTGCCCTGCGTGAGCGAGCTCTGCAGACGCCCGTCGACCTCGACCGCCACCGCATCGGCCAGTGGCATCCGGGCGTGCATGTATGCTGGCATGTCTCCCAGCAGTCCTGGGGGCTTTCGGGCCGGGACCGCGACCAGGAGTGCTCCCGGCTTTGTCGTCTGTGCTGGCCACCCGCAGAGCGCTTGGTCCGACCACGCGGCGAGCGATCCTACACTTGGCTCAGGAGCCCTGAAAGCATGCCGTCTCGCGACCTTCTCACGGCGGTCTCCATCCTCCTCGGGTGCGTACGTGGAAGGTACGCCACACGCGTCCTCGCGCACATCGCAACACAGAGTCCCATTCGCCACGGCTGACACCCTCGTCCACGGCCGGCTGTTTGGGCAGTGGCTGCGAGTCCGGCTGCTGGGTACCGTCGTACACATGCTGCAGCGGCACCCGGGCTGGCGTGCGCTGATCGATCATGCGGTGCGTGTAGCGGGTGCCGAAGCTGCTCGTTCGCTGAGGGAGGTCGATGGGGTGGTGGGCTGGACGATGAGGAAGGCGTTCTTGTGAGGATGCGAGCCTGTTCGCCAGAGGTCCGGTGAGCGGACGTGGGTGCTTGATACTTTCGCCTGCTGCTTGTGGACGCTCGAAATGGAAGGAACGACGTAGGATAGACGCGCTAGCCCGAGAGCTCTCGATCACTTCGCAGGTCGAAGTCCGCAACACCCTTGCATCGCAACGCCAACATCACTCCGACACAGTCCCAATCAACATCGTCAAAACCATGCTTCACGCCCTCGACATGACCGCCCTACTCATCTGCAGCGGCCTCCTGCTTCTGCGCGCCCTCGCCGACCCCCGCGGCCGCGTCCTCGTCATCCGCCGGCGACGCGTGCATTGGACCGGCCTGCGGTACACGGAGATCTACTTCGACGCGCGCTGCGTCCGGTGGTGCTGCAAGCGCGTGGTCGAGTGGGCGCTGTTGGCGCTGTGCGTGCGCTACTGGCGGAAGGGGCCGAGGGTGGGGTCCGTGGTCGAGGAGGACGGGCGGGTGGTTCGGGGGTGGCGGGAGCTGTGAGCGGGCGTATCGGGGTTGATGGGTGGGCGCGGGCGAGTTGGAAGGCCTGGCGGGTGGATCCAGGCTTGGAGCTGCCCAGGCTCCCGTGGTGGTATGTGGATGCGGTGCCCACGCATTCGCGACTGGATGTAGAAGGCGCTGCTGGGTGCAGCTGCGCACGGCAGGAGCAGTCGATCGACGTCGGAAGCGGCTTGAAGCGTTGACGTGTTCTCGCGGATGGAGGGTGCGAGTGCGAGGCTGCCTGCCATCGGTCGTGCCTTCCCGATCTTGCAAGGGAAGAGCGGTGCCCTGCATATCCCCAAACAAGCCTCGATCTTCCTCCTCGACATCTCGTCTTCTCCGTCTCAATTCCTCTTCATCGGTGCACCGCTGTACAAGATGCCGTTTCGCAAGAGTGAGTCGAGCGATGCCGGCTCCGACTCGCAGCGAAGATCATTACAACGCCTCAGCTCGATGGCCTCCTTCCAGGCACTTAATCCCTTCGCACGCCGCCGCTCCAACAAGACGTCCGAAAGCACAGCCAACTCCTCGTCCAGCAATCTGTCGCTCTCCAGCACCGCAAACAACGCACCGCAGCCACCGCACATCTGGGCCTCCACCTCCCCTCTTCTCCCCGCCGACGACGAGCTCACCGCACTGCCAATCCCACCGGTCCCCTCGCACTTCCCGTCCCGAAGGAGCAGCTACATCTGCCTGCCGGATGACCCGATCGGAGGCATGCCACGGAGCCGGACCCTCAGCAACCTGCCCCTCCCCACGCGCGCACGCCGGAACACCGCCCTCAGCCTCGCGCCCTCGCGATCCCACTACCGCCTGCCATCCGCCTTCCTGCCATTCACCCGCGTCCCGTCACCCGTGGCATCGAGCCGGCAGCACAGTATGTCGAAACTCGCGCCTGCCGAGCCCAAGCATGCCCCCACTCGCAACCGGATGAAGAGGTCGGATACGGAGCCGCTGCTGCCGCTGAATGTGAACCAGGTCAGCAATGTGGGCCGTTCGACGGCGTTCAAGGAGAACCTCTCGCTGAGTCCGGTGAAGCCGTTGCCGGAGATGGGCTTGTACGACAACGGCGACTTCTATGGCGACCTGCTCCCGTCGCGGAGCCATGCCAACAGGCACGGCTGGATGGATACGGGGAAGGGCAGTGAGCCGCTGCTGCATTTCGGTGAGTGCCGATAGTGAGGCACCGTTCGCATTAGCTGACCGAGTAGATGCCTGTGGCGAGAACTTCGCCAGCTCGTTGCCGCTCCCAGACCACTCCCGACACGCACCCAAGGCCTCCGTCAGCAGTCCAGCATATCGGAGCTCTCGAGACCGCTCCTCGACTCCCGTGGGCCCGGCGCCGGTGCAGCGATGGAATTCCCAGCCCGTGCTGACGAACGTCACCAATCGCCGCAACTCCAGGCACGGCGAGATCCTCGAGCGCCGCCTCCTGTCCGCCGTGCAGCCAGATCCTCCTGCGCCTCCACCCAAGACACCGCTCATGGCCGAGGCCTTGACCGGTGGCAGGGTGAGCTGGCCAAGCAACTCCAGCCAGCTGCGACTGGCGCCTGAGCAGAGTCCGTCTCTGGCGAATCTCTCGACAAGCAAGTCAGGAGGCTCGTCGCCAGAGCGATCGGCCCAGCAGGTACGCCCCGCTCCATCCCTTCCCACCTACCACCCTCTCCCACCGCTGACAGCCCCCTTCCAGATCTCAATACCCCACCCAGTCCTCTACTGGTGCGGCCGCTTCTCCGCGCTCGTGGACCGCTACCGCAACGACGAGCTCGCCGTCCACCTCGCCACCGCCCCCTCCACGACCACCGCCACCCTCACAAACTCCCGCCTCCCCCAAGCAGACAGGATGCACACCCCGGAAGCCACAGCCCGCCGCATGCGCCGCGCCCTCGAGCACCTGCATAGCTTGTGCGCCACTTCCGAGGCGCGCGCGAGTCTTGTCGCGTTCCAGCAGCAGTTCGCGGCGCTGCAGAGGAGCGCGGAGTTGGCGCGGCCGTTGGTGGTAAGGGCGCCGGAGAGGAGGAAGATCGTGTTGGGTGCTGGGGTAGGAGCACTTGATGGCGGAGTTGATCTGGGGGGTGGTTGTGGTGGCGGGCCCGGGGCGGCGGGGGAGAAGCGGAAGGGGACGTTTATGGAGAGGTTGCTGGGGCGGAGCGGGGGGCGGAAGAGCTTGGCGGTCGGGGCGTGAGGATGGTGGGCCAGATCTTCGGGGGTTGTGTCGGTGGGTGGGTGGCGGGCTTGAGTCGGGGTGTCCGGAAGGTCTTGAGGGCGAGCTTAGATGGGGTGGGGGGGGGGCAAGGAGGCCATCTACTGGGAGATATCTCAGCGGCATGTGTTACACTAGCTGCGCGCAAATGGGGATGAGAGGTGGGTAGCTCGGGATGTAGTGGTAATGTAATGGTACAAGCAGGGCGTGTGTGCTACTTGCCCAGCTCAAAAGTCTCACTTCCACCTCCATCTAGGTGCCGTGGAACCGCCCACCCACCGAACGCCACCACCGCTATGCCATGCCGACCCACCCCAAAACGGCCCTTGGCAACGCACACCTCACCCGCCTCACCCCCAAACAACTTCTCCCCCCCCCGGCCATGCCCCCTCATCACCCCTCCCTCTTGACCCCCACCCCCCCGGCTAGATCCGCCTCCCGCTTCGCCAGGACCTCCTTCCGCTTCGCCGCCTGCGCTTTGAAATACGCGCTCATCTGATCCATCCGTGTCACGAAGAAACTCTGCCGCGCGGGGAACGCCTTCTTTAGTACCCCGAGCGCCTCCGCGTACGCGACCGCGCCGCCGTACTCCTCCGCCGACGCGAGACCGTGGATGTAGTACCCCCTCGTGCTCGCCATGCGCTCGCCCTCCAGCTGCCAGAGGCGGATCTGGTCCACCACCGTCGGGGGCAGGATCGGGGTATGGGAGGCCGGGTTGTTGGTGTGGATTGCGGCCTGCTGTTTCAGCATCAGGGGGTGCGCGTGCGTGGTCAGGTAGGCGATGATCTGGTCCGAGGTGATGCCCAGCTGGATGGCGGCCTGGATGGAGGACTTGGTGAGTTTGGCGGTGACGAGGTTGGGGTAGCGGCTGCGCAGGGCGGTGAAGAGGGAGAGGATGCTGATGAGGAGGGGCGAGGCGGTGTAGGCGTAGAGGCGGTAGTTGGTCTCGAGGATGATGTAGCCCTTCTCGTCCGGGTTGGCGCTGGCGGACGTTGTCGAGGGGGTGGGTGTGGTGGAGAGGGTGCTGCTGGTCGTGTTGGGCAGCGCGGGCGCGTCGGAGGTCAGCGTCGTGGCGAGCCGGGTGGGGTAGTAGCGCGTGGTGTCGCTGGCGCGGGCGTAGACGATGCCGAAGTCGGCCAGGTCCTCGAGCATGCGGGCCTGCGTCGGGCTGAGGTTCGCGGTGCTGTAGCTGATGCCCAGCTCGAGCGAGCCGAGGGTGAAGAGGAAGGCGAGGACGTCGATGGGGTCCATGTCCAGCTGCGGCGCGTACTCCAGGTACACGATCAGCAGCGTCCAGATCTGCGCGTTTACTTCCTGGAGGAGGAAGGTGAAGCCCGCCTGCGTGATGTGCGCTTTCGTCCCGCGTACGGCTACAAACTCGCCGATCTGCAGCAGCTTCTGCGTGCTGGGGCTGACGTGCGCGTCGCGGCCGAGACCTGCCTGGGCACTGCCTACGACGTAGTACAAGATGGCTTCCCATTGACGTCGTGCGAAGGCGTCTAGATAGTCGATCGTCACAGGCGCCTTATCTGCGGTTTGGCAGGGTACACCGAAGCTGCGGTGGTCGCCGCCGCCCGTGAGCGCCATACGCAGGCTCTTGGCAAAGGCATCGGCGAGCTGGTAGGCGGGCCGATTGGTCGCGTCCCGCACATCATAGAGGATCTTGAGGCGGGAGAGGATGCTGAGCGCGCGCTCTTTCGATTGCTGGCTCTCCGCATCCGGCTTCACCCACATCTCGAGCGACGACACCGCGAAGGGCGTGGGCATGTAGAGCAGCGCCATGACGAGCGTCTTGGCGAGGTGAGGCAGCATGCGCCGGAAGATGGCCAGCGCGGTGGAGGGCTGCTGGTACAGCTTGGTGAAGGTGGTGCCCGGCAGCTGCTCGAGGTAGTCGAGGGCGCGCTGCGACGCCGTGGACGACATGGCGGTGTCGCGGGCGCCGCGGGCGACGAGGGGGGGAGGGGAGGTGGAGAGGCCATGGTGGGTGCAGAGACGATGGAGTGATGTAAGGACGATTTGGGGACCTCGCGGGCGGGCACTGCCGGGGGGATGACTCAGGCGGTCTCACCTAGACGGAGGGCCATATATACCAAAAGCTCTTAATTCAACCTCACGTTTCCAGCTTTCCGTCTGTTGCTATCGTTACCGCATTAAGGTCATTACAACGCGCCTCTCGCATGAAGACTCGCTGCTGCCTCGCCTAGTATACTCGCCGTATTAGCCTAGTCGCCCTAATAGCACCCTCCGGTTCATCGAGCCGCGCCTCGCGCCTAGACTCGCTGCTAGCCTAACGATGCCACTAGGCCGTCCGAAGATCGACCTAGAGCCGCACCGCGTCGAGCTACTAGCTCTAATAGAGAGTAGTATAAGCTACACCGAGATCCGCGCTAGCCTATTAATAGCGTACGGTATTATCGTCGGCTACTCGACATTAAAGCGGTAGTATTCGGCGGCTAGAGTCGTCTTAAGAGCGAGGCATTATAAGAACTCTACTAAGTTACGGGTACGCGTAATATATCTATTCTTCGTCCTACGATCTACCGACGAAGAGGCTATCTAGATCCTGTAGCTAGACGGCTTCCAGATTCAGTAGAGGAGGCTAAAGAGACTGCGTATTAAGCTAGGTCTAAAGAAGCGGCTAGTTATAGATAAGGCTAGGCGCGAGGAGATTAACGCGATAATAGAGGGCCTAGTAAGAGAGGAGATAGAGGCTAGCTATATCGAGGACTATAGCCGGAGGCATCTCTACGTGTATATACGGTCGAAGTACAATATCGTAGGGAGGTATCTACGCCTACGTTGCCTCGCCGCTTGCACGTAGTGCGCCTCGCTAATCGCCGTAGGGATCGTCTATACTATACTACTAGACTCGCAAATCCGGAGGGCGTTAACGCACGAAGGCGCCGCGCGAAGCTTTATCGAGGCGCTATTGCCGTCCCTAGCCCGAACTACTACTAGTTAATAGATAGGCACTATAAGCTAGAGTACTAGGGAATCTAGATCTATACTGCAATCGACGTCTATTCGCGCTACATTATCTAGATGTACATTAGCATTAGCGGTAGATCTTAGGTATCCGTTCTTACCTAGTACCTATACACTGTCGCTAGTATAGGCTATCTTCCGCAGATTATCCGATCTAACCGTAGCTCGGAGACTAAGCTTATAGCCGCCGCCTACCTTACTTTTAGCAGCGAGCTACGCACGCGCGATAATAGCTAGCCGCTGCAGTTCGGTAATTGCTTCCGGTACGGTATAAGTAAGAAGAACTAGCGTATCGAGGCCTAGTAGAACTAGCAATTAAGGTCGGCCTTACGTCGCTAGCGGGAGCACTTTAAAGAGCTTAGTAGAGCTAGAGAGTTTAATAAGGACCGTATCGCCTACCGCATCGCCTTCCTCGTAGTGTATATGCTAATTATTCGATCTACCGCTCTTTCTTATGCCGACTTATAGGCTAGACACGATATCCGTAAGCAGGCCGACTACGTCGTTGCTAGTAAGCTATATACCCTATACTTCTATCCTTAGCTCTCCGGCGGCTAGCAATGTAGTGTAGCAATCGACCCCTAGAGGCTGCGGGATATAATGGACGATATAGCTAGTTTCGGTACGTATAGCCTCGTAACACGCCTCGCTAGGTGCCTCGCCTACGTCGCAAGCGCGGAAGAAAAGGCTCGAGGACTTATAGTAAGCTACTACTCGATCGTGCCTCGCGCGTGCCTCGCGCGCAGCTTCTTAAGAAACCTGTACTGACTAGTAGACTAGACCCCGAAGAATATCTTCTAGTAGCAACTCTGGACTAGTGCACTCAGTATCTGTCTAGTGTTAGCTACCTAACACCGTTCGCTAGCGGAGAATTCGACGTAGACGGCAATCGGCTTTATCGCTAGGCCTATCTAGCTCTTCGCGAGGCAATCTAGCATCACATCGACCTCGGCTTTAAGCTAGTCCTCGAGGAGTCTACAAAGCCTATCGAACTAGAGCACTTCTACCGTGTTAATGCTAGATTACGCGATAATATAGAGCGCCTCCGTTAAGTTAATGCCGCCGCGGGGGGGCTAATACAGGGGCTAGAGGATAAGGAGCTGCTTAATCCGGGCTTAATGCATAGTACTGTGTAACCGTAGCGCATTAACAACGCGTAAACACGGAGGTTTGTATTACTCTAGCTGCCGGCGCGACGCGCTTAAAGACAGGCTGCCCGCACTAATAATAAGCTATTATCCTCCCCTTTGTCTAGCCTGTCTATACTGCTTATTTAACTCACAGCCGCCTCTTCTACTTAGTTTACAGTATACACGCCTCTAGTATACGCCGCCTTCGCTATTGAGCCTAACGCCCCCCCCCCCCTCCCCCTCTATACCGCTAACGGGCACCCTTCCGCGACTAGACGATATAACGAACAATTGGGGTAGCTTCTACCTACGAACTAGTGTTAAGCATAATATACAGTGCCTAGACGACAACTACTATAAGGCCTATAGTAAGAAGAACCCCTAGAAGTAGGCTATATTAAATCCATTAACTAGTCGCGACTTAGATACATCCGCCGCATTATTAACTACGCGAAGCTCGCAGCGAGGCGGCAGCGAGGCTGGATCTATGCGTGCTTCCGGAGTAGATCCTTACGCAGTCTCGGCTGCCCGTAGGCCTAACGGTAGGCTAGAGTATCCTCTCGGCCCGCCGGCGGTACGAGGCTTATAGCGAAGCGTTAGCGAAGCGATCGCTCCGTCTACCGAGCAATACCGTTATCCCACCCTATTAGCCGCATCGACTTACGCTATCGGTACTCCAGCTGGGCTATATTAGGCCCCGGCTATAGGGCTTTGCTCATTTACCTCGATACCGTATTAGGCTCTCGTAGAGGCGAACCGTAATAACGCTTTCGATCGCTAGCGTCTAGGTGTCACGCTAAATGCTAGATCGGTTACAGCCATAGTACGCTAGGTCTCTGCTTAGCGTACTAAGTTCGCTTAGCCCCCTTATCTCGCCGCTACTATTGCTAAGAAGGCTATCGACAAAGCGTACAAGTACAAGGTAACGCTGTTTACTTAGTAGGTATAGATTGTAGAGGACAGCGTTAAGGTGTTTATCTACGAAGATACTAAAGAGGTTGTGAGCTAGCTCTATAGATTCCGCGAGTCCTTATTTAAGTACTCCTACGATAATCTAATCGATTATCTCCTCTAGAAGTTACTAAGCTATGCCTTTTGCTATCCTCGTAGCCTATAAGGCTATATAGCGCACTTCTTTATTGCGGAGCCTAGTATTAATAGCTAGACGGCTACTCTCATTAGCGAGGCTAGCACTACCGACACCCTCGACGATTAGTAGATAAAGTTCGATAGCGGTAAGCAAGGCAAGAACGTTAAGATCCTTATCTAACGGGACGTCGACTTTCGGCCTAACCCCCCTCGACCGTAGGCACTAGAGCGCACGAGGCCCGCCGAGAGTTAGCGCCCGCGTAAGAGTATCGAGCCGTCGTAGGCAACGTCGGAAGATAAGCTACTAGACCTACTAGACTAGAGAAAGAAGGTAGTCGATCTAACTAAACTTGCTAACATACTAGTTAAGCCTAAGCCCTCGCCTACGAAGCCCTCGCCTACTAAAGCTATTAAGTATAAGCCTGCCTCGCCGTCGAAGATTACTAGTAGGCTAGTATCGTTAGGGCCGGAGCCGAAGCTAGAGCCGCAGTCGGAGAAGTATACGTTAAGCGAGCTTAGTAGCGTAGTACTAGAGGACTTACAGGCTATATAGGCTATACATAATAAGGTAGCTACTATACGTAAGCAGACGAAGCAGAGTAAGCGGAAAGCAGAGCTACCTACTACTAAGCCGGTAAAGCCGAAGCGTTAGAGGAAGGTAGCGGTTATTAAACTAATAGATCGGATAACAAGGAGGGCGCTCTCGAAGCTAGATAGGTAGCGCCTCGTAGGCAGCCTCGCGGCTAGCCGCAATACTATGCGCGGTATAATAATTAAAGCGATAGCTTACGGCATTGCTTAGTGTTGGCGTTAGATAGGGGTAGTATCGCCTCGCGGTTGCCTCGCAGTACGATTGCTATATAGGCGATAGGAAACAACGGCGGGAAGTAGTATTACCTTAGCTTAGTAAGTCTAATTAATGTCTCTCGTAGCCTCGCGGCCGACTCTTAGTACGACTCGCGCTATCTATCTTAAGCTTTCTTTAGCTTCTTAACCTCCTCGAAGGTAGCCTAGCTAATCTTACTCTACGTATCGATTATCTCCCCCTAGGTATTAAGCATCCGTAGGAGACGCGCTAACTCTTAGCGATTAGCTAACTCTAAGTACTACATCTCTACTACCTTATTACGTAGCTCTAGCGCCGCATTATCCCCTCCTACTACCCCTTATATTACCCCTTACATCTCGCTAGCCCTCTCGGCACGTAGCCTAGCAACCTTAGTACGTAGCCTAGCAACCTCGCCCCTTAGCTCGTCGATCCGATTAACAAGCTCGCTAACCGTCTTATCTAGCTCGTTAGTACGCAGCGCCTACTATACTAGCTACTCCTCTACCGGTACCGAAGCCTCCGTAACCGCTATACTAGCCGCGTAGCCCCCTCGCTAATTGCGCTTGTAATTAGCATAAGCCTTATCTACTCGGTTCGCAAACACCGAGCACGCGTCCTCTACGATTAGCCTACTACTACGCTTCTCCCTTAAGCAATAGGCGCATAGATACGCCGTAGCCTTACTATCGTCCGTCTCTATAATCCGACTAGCGTAATCAATCTTACGGAGCATAGCTAGCTTCGCCTTCTGCTTATTAGTAGGCACCGCTAGTACCGCACTCTTTAGCTTATCCTATGCCTCCTACGAACAGTACTAGAATTTCGACGTGTCTTAGGTTTCCGGCCGGCGGAATTCAGCGAGGCTATAGCGAATTAGCAGCGAATCGAGAAATTAGGCGGGAAAAAGCATACCTCTATAGGGTAGCTATGTCGCTTACTTAGTAATAGCTGTAGCGGTAGCTATTGTAGTAGCGGCTAATACTGCGACTTACGCTAACTTATTCTAATAATTGCGAAGGTGTAGGGGCCAAGTACTTATATGTAACTAGCGCGATTGTGACAATAGGAAGGTGCTACATTAAGAGAGTGTGTAAACAGAGTAATGTAATATAAAGTTAATATAAGCCTCGCGGCGGCTTCGTACGTAAATAGGCTATAGCCTCGCATGTAATAGGGCGACACTATAGCTAACATACTTAATAGTCTATAGCATTAGAGCGAGTACGGTAGCGAAGCTGTTAGCGAGGCTGTACAAGACTAGCGACGACGAGGTTAGCGACGACGAGGTTAGTAGCGGAACACAATTAGAGCACAGGTAAGCCCTTGCTATTCCGTAACGCCTATGCCACGCGCTGTAAGTAACAGAGCATGCTGTAGAGTGCTAGAACAGACGAAGCCAGAGCTGGAAACGTGAGGTTGAATTAAGAGCTTTTGGTATATATGGCCCTCCGTCGTGAGGCGGTATAATGAGGGGGAGTGGAAGAGGCTGAATGGAGATACGCTCTGGTGCCGCGCGTGATAAGGGCTCACCCGGTGCCGTCCCATCGATACGATGATGATAGTCAAGATGTGTGCAGATATTGGGTGTTGCATGACCGGGCGAGCTCATAGAGAGGCCAGCCGCACCCAGCATCGGAGGTGCCTGGCCGACGTCTCACCGTCTTCTCGCCAATCATACTGCTGACCTTTGGCATATCTCACCCTCCTGTTTCCGAACAAACCTCGCGAGTAACCAGACCGCGCCCACCGCCACAAGCTCATGTCCCTCGTCCAGCGCGTCACCAGCATCGAAGGCACCGACCGCGAATCGCCCCGCCTGCCTGACGAATGGTTGTCGCCGATCCTCTCCGCCGCGCGAGGCCCGCACTATGGCTCCTTCAGCGGCGGATCTCCGCTGGCGCAGCGCGATCTGCACCTCCGCGGCAAGGGTTCCGTGAGGTCGCTGCGGCGGGTCATCAGCTACGACGCGCTGCCGCACTCCCAACAGCCCAGCCAAGCCATACACCCCACCGGCGGAGTCACCCCGTACAAGGTCTCCAACGCCAAGCGGTTGGGTGAGTGTTAACGCCGGGCGGCCCGTGGCCGTAGCTTTGATGGACAAAGCTGACTCCTCGATAGCTCAGGTCGTCTTCACGGTCGTGACCTGCTGGCTCGCGAGCGGCATCGTCTTCGGCTTCGCCGCTTTCAAGCCCGTGCTCATCAGCGAAGGCGTATACCGCGAGCTATGCACCGCCGAGGAGCTGCACACCGGCGTCGAGGTGTGCTACGAGCAAGATCTGACGCTCAACTTCTTCTTCGCCATCGCCAGCACCACCTGTAATGTGTCAGCCCTTCCCGTCGGCACCATCTTGGACCGCTATGGCCCGCGAGTCTGCGCGGTCATTGGCAGCATTGCATTGGCTGTCGGTAGTATCCTGATGGGCTGCGCATTTGCCATTGCACGATTTGACGGGTACATCATCGGCAATGTGTTCCTGGCACTGGGCGGCACCTTCCTCTTCGTGCCGTCCTTCTCCATCGCCAATGCCTTCCCCAAGTACTCCGGCACTATCGTGGCCACAGTGACAGGCGCTTTTGATGCCTCGGCGGCCATATTTCTCTTCTATCGCCTGGCTTACGAGGCTTCGGGCGCTGCCTTCACGCCCGCTCGCTTCTTCTTTGGCTACCTGATTGTCCCAGTCATCATTCTGATCGCTCAATTCACGCTCATGACATCCGATGGCTACAAGACGATACCACAGCTCGAAGCGAAGCTGGAGAAGGTCGAGGACCCGACCAATGACGTCCACGACTCCGACGACGAGCTGAGTGACCGCGAGGTGCGCCGCCTACGGACTCGCCGTCGCGTACACCGCGAGTCGAAACTCGCCGATCTAGAGGCTGTGGTGGGCGACTCGGAGTTCCGGGAGGCGCGCGAGCAGAAAGCCGAGGATCGGCATGTAACCAGCGGCGTCTGGGGTGCGCTCCACGGCCAGCCTGCGCACGTCCAGATGCTGTCGCCCTGGTTCATCCTTATCACGCTCATCACCGTCCTCCAGATGCTGCGGATGAATTTCTTCATCGCCACGATCAGGACGCAATACGAGTACATGCTTGGCTCGGAGAAGGCTGCGAGGCAGATCAACACCTTCTTCGACTACGCCTTGCCAATCGGAGGCGTGGCAGCGACGCCGCTCGTTGCACTCTTGCTCGACACCCTCAGCACGGCAGCCATGCTCACCGTCCTCGTCACGCTCATCACCGCGGTCGGCATCCTCGGCTCGCTGCCCTTCCACTGGGCAGCCTACGGCAACGTCATCCTCTTCGTCCTGCTCCGTCCGCTCTACTACTCCGCCATGTCCGACTACGCCACCAAGGTCTTCGGCTTCGCGACCTTTGGCAAGATCTACGGCACCATCATCTGCCTCAGTGGCCTAGTCAATCTCTTCCAGCCGGCCGTCGACGCCCTGACCTACGAGGCCTTCGACGGGAACCCGACGCCTGTGAATGTGGTGTTGGCGACGCTGGGCTTCATCTTCGGCGTGATCCTGGTCGTCTACGTCTGGATTCGGGGCCGCATCGTGCAAAAGAAGCAGGCGAGAGAGGACGCGGAGGCGGATCGCATGGCTAGGATACCGGAGTCTATTTTGGAAAGCGAATTTGAGGAGTAAACGGATTGGTTTGACGATTGTTGGCGTTCGAAGCGCGTGTGAAGTGTTGCTACGCGTGCGAGCGATCTTGGAGAATGGACTAGATTGCTTGTATCTGGCGATCTATATGTAGCTAATGTACACAAGGTGTCGATGTAGCTAAAATGGCGTGCTCGCAGTAACGTGACTGAAGTGTAGCTTCTTGCATCAGCTAGGTCTTGGAGGCGTGACTTTAACATGGACACGCAGTCGCTGTAGAAAAATCACCGTTGCTCAAGTTTGTCCGTGCCATAGCTGTGTCAGTGTAGCGGCAGCCATGGCCCAGCTGCTTTGGTCACGCGGTCTCAACAGGTACATGTATGAATGACGTGAGATACGCAACGCGACCCGAGCCACATCACCACGAACCGTCCGCCTCACCGTTGCTTGACCTCTAGCCTTCTGATTGCCGCCTCTCTACTACCTCAGATCTTCTCTCCGCCATAACCCGAGCGACGCACTTCCCCAGCAACCTTTCATGCCCCAAACTCCTTGTCTACCCCCTCAAACCCGCCCAAGAACCCGCGGAAACAGATCACCCCTAACCCGGGATCCAGACTCCCCGTCGTGGCCCTCACACTATGCATGCTCAGCTGCGGGATCCCCGCATCCACCGCGCGGATCCCGGTCATGGAACTCAGCATCGGCCCGACGGTGCCGCCACTGCGCGAATCGTTCCGGATCTGGAAGACCTGCAGCTTTGCGCCCACGGTATCCGCGCATCGCTTCAAGATGGCCGTGGACACGGCGTCGGTGGTCATGTGCCCGTTGGAGTCTGCGCTGACGACCAGCCCCACGTTGAGGTGCGGGGCGTGGTTGGCCAGGTAGGCGTCGAGGAAGTTGGGGTTGACGGCGTGGATAACGTCCGAGGAGACGAGGAAGGAGTTGGCGTACGTGCGGCCCATGATGTCGCTCGGCAGCTTGTGCTCGGAGAGGGCGCCCACCGCGCGTTCCATGACCGAGGGCAGGAGGTTGCCGCGCGCGCCTTGGCGGAGGCCGGACCCAATCTCCTCGTCGTCGAATAGGCCGACGACTTGGATGAGGGAGCTCGACTCGGCGGCCGTGGAGCGTTCCTCGACGAGAGCCTGGATGGCGGCCCAGGAGCAGAGCTTGTCGTCGATGCGGCCGGCGAAGATGAACTCCTTGTCCAAGCCGCCCACAGTCGCGGGCTGCGTGTCGAAGAGCTCGAGCTCCCAGTTTACAATGTTGGCCACAGCGCTGCCCCGGAGACCGAGGGCGCTGCCGATGGCCTTGACGAGGCGTGGGGGCTGCGTGTTGATGAACGAAGTGACGTCGTTGGCTGTGCCGCCGATGAGCGGGGGTGTGCTGAAAGGCTCGGCGGCGTTGTCAGAGGCGTCGATGTTTTCCAAGCCGATGATCGGCACCAGCTGCGTCTCCGGATTGAAGGGCCCGACTGCTGCGGCGCCAAAGTGCGGTGCCAGGGTCGGGATGCGGGCAATGGGCCAGTCCAGCTTCACCAGTTGCGTGAGGATTTTGTCGCCGTCCTTCACCAGCACCCTGCCACCGATGCTCAGGTCGCGATCCCACCACGTGTTGTTCGGGGCGCCTGCATACGGCGCCACGCCCAGCTGCACGTACCCGGCTTTGTTGGGGACCTGACTGATCGGCTTCAGCTTGGCAGTCAGCGCATCCACGTGTCCGGCCAAGATCGCGGCGCCGTTGCCCGGCTCATACTTGCCGCCGACGGTAAAGGCGATGAGAGAGGAGCCATTGCGGTCGACGTAGTAGCTACCACCCGCCTTGAGGTCCCAGGCATTCCGCTCAGATAGCTCGGTGAACCCGTTCTCTTTCAGCTGCTCCTTGACTGCGTCGACAGCATGGAAGACGGTCGGGTTGTCCGTCAGGAAGTCGCAGAACGGCTTGGTATATTTCGCCGCATTGACCCGAGTTGCCATCTTGATCCGGTCCAGCTTGCGCCCTTCTGCCTGCAACCACCCCCGCAGCATCTCCGGTGCACCATCGGCGATTTCGTCCGGCACGTCCAGGATAAGCTTGGTTTCCACATCCTGGCACTGAGAGGCAGCCTCCGCTTTCTCCTCGTCCTCCTTCGTCTTCCTGTACAGCTGCTGGTGCTGCATCATCGCGAGCTGCTTCTGACTGGGCAGCGAGTCCACGCCGAACAGGCTAGCGCCACGCTGGACAGGCTTCCGCTGCTTGGCGTCGCGCTGCCGCTGCTCAAGCTGGAGGTCGCGCATGTGCTCGCGCATCCTCTCACGCGTCGCCTCATCATCATCATCAGCTGGCTGCTCCACCGCGCTCTCCCAGAGTGGCTCCCGACTGGGTGCAGACGAGCGATCTCTGAGTTGCTGCTCGAGTTGCATGAGCTGGATCTGGTACTCCTGCGGGAGCGACGGGGCCGGCCTGCTCTCGTGCGTGGAGAAAGACGTATCGCCTCGCTCCTGCCGCGCCCGCGCCCCCAGCAGACGCTCCTTGTTCTTCTGCTCCAGTATTCGCAGCTGCGGCGGAGCGTAGGCCTTGGAGATGCTTGATTTGGGCATGTCGTCGACGGGCGCGGGCGGAGACGATGGAACGGCGGTCAGCGCGGTCTGCTTCACCGCGGCGACATGCTGCTCCCACGCCGCCTTCTCCGCGGCCGTCGCCACGCCCGTGGCGATGCGGTTCATCAGCCACTTGGTGTGCTCGTCGGAGCCCAGCAATTGAGCGTGCTGCCTGAGGTTGACGAAGGCTTGCTGCTGTGGCTGGCGCGACCCCGTGGAGGGCGGTGGGGATGGGGCGGGGTTCATGTTGATGGCGGAGGCGGAGGTGGAGGCGGAGGCGGAGTCTGGGAGCGAGGTCACCGAGGGCGTGTTGCGGACCATGGTCGGATTGTTGCTGCCTGAGAGAGGGGAGGGTACGATGTGGGTATATGAGTGCAGTGGATGCCTATCGGTTATGCAGTTGCCTCATGCAGACAGTCAGCTACCTAAGGTAGGTACATGTACGGGAGGGAGCCGAGCTCGCGCAGCACGTGACGGCGGAGAAATCCCTGTCCAACGTCTCAACGTCCCGCATCAGCGATCCACATCTCCAGCCACTGACAGCCACCTCCACGCCAGGCCTCGCCGGAGCTGGCAGCGTTGCGTCAGTCGCAAAGGCAAAGCGCGCCCACATGCAACAGGGAACTCTGAATCGACTTCCCTGATCGCGGGCCGCGTGGGCGATACATATGAAACAGGTAGGCTTGCTCCTCCATCCTCCTCTCCCGTTCCTCCTTCCCTCCTTCCATCCCTCCCTCTGCCACCAGAAACATTACTACCACCACCACCACCACCAGCATGTCCGCCCCGGCCCCCAGCACCCCGGCGAAGACGCCCGCGCAAGCCGCGAAGCCCTACGGCACCGCAGCAGCCGCCGCAGCCAAGAAGGCGAAACCGGCCAAAGCCGACGACGCTGCGCCCGCCGCCGAGGCCGTACCGGACGAGACGGCGAAAGCGCTGGAGAAGCTGGAAGTCAAGACCAAAGCGGTGTATGTCCCCCCCTTCCTGATTCTGCCGTTCCAACGGTGGATTGACGACGACGACGACGATGATACTGACACGTGGCGGTGATCCAGCAACGCCAATAACATCGCCCGCGTCGCCAACAGCCAGCTCACGGCCAATGACGAGAAGTTGCTCCCGCTGCTCTCGCTCAAGACCGGCAAGCCGTTGGAGAAGTTCCCGGGCACGAGTAAGGAGATCGAGAAGCTCGGCTGTACGTATCCTCCCCGATCCTCTCCCGTTCCTTCGATGCTTGCTTCGACTGTGTCTCGCAAACGCCGCGACTGCCCGAAATGCTGAAGGCTAACACTGTCGCAGTGACGGTCATTGACGCGATGCTCAACTCGCTCGATGCTGAGCGCACAGGCAACGAGGCAGCGAAGCGGGAGCGCTTGAGGGTGCAGATTGGCTTGAAGCCGAACCCGGCATAGACGCAGAGCCGTGGCGGTCGGAGACGGCCGATCATACGGCTGATGAACGACATGTAGAGATCCCAAAATGGTTACGAGATCCACCAAGTATAGCAGTGCGTCCATGCGGTGCTTCCCGATGGTGCGAGGTGAAGTCGGTGCGCAGTGCACTGGACTGCTAGTGCGCCAGCTTGACTCGCAGCGGTTGAATGGCTCCTGTAGAATGGAGGCACTACTACTGAACAGATGCCTGGTCACGGCTCGGACTCATTGTACTTGCTGCGGGTGCCTCTTCAGACCTTTCTCCGCCACGATTCAATCCCATGTTGCCCATCTATGCGACGCAAAAGCCGGCGCTTTGAGATGGGGCCAGCCTACTGACCCAAGTACCCAGTAGGCAGATGGACATGCAAACGGTCCACTATCATCTCATCGAATTGGCAAGACTGCATGTACAGGCACTCGTCGGAACTACCATGTAAGCTCGGCCGCGTTACTGCAGCTCGCACGACGGAGCTTCTAAGCTCACCTCTCGACCTCCTACGCTTCCCATCCGCATCGCCGACTCCGTGCGAACGCCGGCGGTGCGTTCCTCGGCGTTCAAACTAGACACGCCAATCTGATCCCAAGATAAGTACTGCACGCCTCCCCCACCGCATCGTAGTCTTCCTTCGCCACCTCACCAAGGAAGAAACCAACCATGGCCTCCCTACCCCCGATTCTCTCCCAAGCCCTCACTCGCTCCCTCGATGCCCAGACCCGCCTCCTCGCAAGCAACCCCCGCCTGGACCGCGCCATCGCGAATTGTAAAGCCGACTCCCTCCCTTCCATCGCCATCTCCCCATCGCAAGGCCAACACCTCGCCCTCCTCTGCCAGCTGGCGAACGCCCGAAATGTCCTCGAGGTCGGCACGCTGGGCGGCTACTCCACAATTTGGCTCGCGGAGTCCGTGCCGGGGATCCACGTCACTAGCATCGAATTCGACGCTCACCACCGGGACGTCGCCGTGGCGAACACCAAGGGTTTACCGAACGTCGACATCCGGCTCGGAGCCGCGACGGAGATCATGCCTGCACTTGCTGCCGAGGGCAAGGTCTTTGACTTTGTCTTCATCGACGCCAACTGGGACCAGCAGGCCCTGTACTTTGACTTGGCGGTGGGTATGACGAGGCGCGGTGGCGCGGTGTACGTTGATAACGTCGTAAGGAATCTGCTGGATGTGCCCGAGGAAGGGGACGAGGCGGATTGGAGTCTGATTGAAAAGGTGCAGGCGGATGACCGGGTGAGCGCGACGGTGATGCCGACGTTGAGTACGCATAAGGTGGAGATCAGTGCCTTGGTCGATGGGTACTTATTGGCGGTGGTGAAGTGATGGCTGTGATGAGTAGGCGCGGGAGTGGCCCACGAGGACTGTTTACCACACCAGAGTATCTCCCACCGAATAGTAGTGAGCTCAAGATCTGCAGTGCAGTAAGTCTTGATGATCGCAGAGATGACCTTCAAGGGAATGCGCATCTGGCGTGCGCTCAGATCATGAGGGGCTAGCATTCGTGGTGATCTATCGCAGGCCAATCTTGAGACCGAAGAGAACAAGATATGGATGTACAAGAAAGTAATGCCCCGCTGTCCAAAGAGCGTCTTGACACAATCACATTCAACTCATCACGCACTCGTTCAAGATGCAATGCTGGCCGCCACGCACTGGCTGTAGTACGGGTTCCACGCCTTGCATACCAGACTGTCCGCGCACGTCGTGCTGCCAGTGTGCCCGGTCCCGCCGCAGCGCTGCCACTCCGCTACGCTGCCTGCTGCACCTCCAGTCGGGGATGCAGCGTCGGAGGATGCAGATGAGATGACGGCTGTAGGGCCTGCGACCGCTGTGCCATTTCCGGCGGTGGGGAAGGGTGCCATGACGGAGCTGGACATGTGGTAGCTTGACGGGGCGTGGATGGACGTACTGCTACCGGAGAGCGTGATGATTGTCGTGCACGGCGAGCTGCTTGCGCTGGCGCTGACGGGAGCGACGGAGATGCCAGTCGCGTTCGTCGCGACAGCAACCGCGCCGGAGACGCTGGAGAGCGTGGCAGCGAGGGTGGACCTCGAGCGCGTGATCGTGATGTCCTTGGTGCAGCGCGAGCTGGTCGCGGTGCCGAGGGGCACGCTGCGGCTGGACAGGCCAGTACCGACCGGCGCGGCAGAGGAGCTGCTGTTCGCGTAGGGCGCAGTGGGGCTGACGACGGTGGAGTTCGCGGCGCCGACTGCGACCGCCGGGATGAGCTGCGCAGCGTGCTCGGCGATCGCGACGATCAGGGCGCTGGGGTTCGTGGTCACCATGCCCGGAAATACGGATGCGTCAACGACGAACAGGTTGTCAGTGCCGTAGACCTTGGCGTTGGTGTCAACGACTGCCGTACCGTTGTTGACGAGCCCAGAGTCAAGACCCATCTTCGCACTGCCCATCCAGTGGTTGGCGCTCCGCTGGCCCGTCGTTCGTGGGTAGGCAGCGAGGAACTCAGCGGTAGTCTGGTTGGATGGTGGGTACACCAGCTTGATGGCCAGGTCCTTGGCAAGCGAGGTCTTCAAGAACTCAATACCAGCCGTCACGGCCGCCAGATCGTGGGCGTTGTTCAGGTACGCGACCTCCGCGACGCTCATTTCCAGCGCGCCATTGATGACAGTCCGGCCGCGAGACGTGGCATCGCGGCCGAGGTACTGCGAGATGGTCATGGACTTGTTGCTCGTGATGCCGTGCGCACCCTCCACACGCGCAGTGTACTGCAGCTGGCGAGTGATGCCGTCGTCGCCCACGATCTCGTGCCAGAATACGGTGGCGAGGTTGGGAGCTGACTGCGCGAGGATGCCACTGCGGCTGTCCAGGTAGAGGTCCTTATCGGCCGTGATCGGCTTGTCGTACGCCGCGTAGAAGTCGTAGAAAGAGACGTTGGGGTGCGTTATGACGAGATCGGTGTTGGTGTGGTCGTCCAGGTTGTGTCCAACCGGCAGGTTCAGCCAGTCCGCGGAACCAATCATCTTGGTGCCCTCAGCCTTCTGGACGATCGCCAGCTGGTCCTGCGGGCCAATGCCGGATCGGAAGAGAAACTTGGGTGTGCCAAACGCACCGGCGCTGAGAATGACCTTGCCGGTGTTGGGTGTGACGCTGACGGTACCGCAGAGCCCGCCGGGTAGGAATGCCTGCATCTCGACACCAGTGGCGCGGCTGCCATCACGGACAACGCGGTTGACGCCGGTGTTCATGATGAGCTTGAAGTTCTTGCGTGCATCGGCAGTGACCAGATAGGTCGCGAGGGGGCCTGTCAATCATGTCAGCGGTCTCTTATGAGTTGCAGGCTTGTAGCACACTCACCACCACGCTCGCCATGCGAGAACATTTGATCCGGATGACTGAACGTCAGGTTCTTCTCCCCGGGCACCGCATCAGCCGATACATTCTTCCACCCCGCCGCCGCGAGCACGCCCCCAACGATGTTGTAGCCCTCCGGCTTGTACAGCTTGCCGTCCATCGACGGCCTCTCCGTGAACGGAATGCGATCGAACACCCGCGCAATCGCCGGCTCCATGTCGGACGATTTGCAGCCCTCGGGGAAGTTGTAGTCGAAGTCCGTCGGGTTCGCGCGCCACCAAAGTCCAGCGTTGACCGCGGTACCGCCACCCAACACGCAACCGGCCATGACGGCGTAGTCCTCGCAAGCGATTCCAGTAGAGTTGGCCCAGATCTCGTTGTCCAGGCCCGGGACATCGAAACGTGTAAGGTTGGTGCCGACAAGCCAGTCGGGCCTCAAGTCGCCTCCCCAGCGCCCGGACGACGGCGGCCCCTTCTCGATGAGCAGAACGCTGGCGCCGGTCTCGGAGAGCTTGTCCGCGAGCGGGATGCCGCCGGCGCCGGCGCCGACAATGATGTAGTCGAATGTGGAGTTGGCGAGCGTGTTCGTCGCCGGGCATGCGGCAGCTTTCGGCGTGGGCGTCGCGGTCGCGGCTACGCCACCAGTAGCCGTGGAATTTCCGTATGTGCCGTTGCTGGATGTCGCCGTCGCGGTCGGGGCTGGAGTAGCCAGCGTGACCCAGTCGGTGTACGCCGTGTTCCTCGCGGAAGCGACGAGCGCGCCAAATATGCCGTCATTGGCATGCTGCTGGATCGCATAGTCCGCATCCGAAGGGCTGGTCGGCGGGTTCGTCGCCTGCGCCCAGCCGATCAGCTGAGCCGCCGCCGATGTCGTGGCCGGGACCTGCGAGCCCGTGGCGCCCTCCTGGTCCCATGCCCAGCAGCCCTGGCAGCGGTACGTGCGCTCGTAGTGCGTGTCGTTGATGCTCGAACTGATCTGCGAGATGCTGGCATTCCCCGTGTAGATCTCGGGCGCGACGTAGCCGGACGCATATCGGAGTGAAGTCTTGATGTCCGTGCCGTCGACCCAGCTGAGCAGGAGCAGCGACTCCGTCATGGAGCTCTGGTGGCTGATGCCCATCCACGTGCCTGCTTCCACGAGCGGGACAACCATGCGTCCGATGTACTCGTCCGTCATGCCCGTCTCGGCGGCGGCTGGGAGAGCCATGCCCCACTGCGCGTTGCCTGTGGCCACGGTGGTGTCCCACGTCGCCTGCCAGAAGTCGATCCGGTTCGCGTCCGTGAACGCCTTGAAGACCTGCCCCATCGCGCCCGACGCACCTACCGCCACCGCGGTAGCGATCTGTGAAGACTTCATCTTTCCTGAACGATGATGCTATCTCTCCAGGAGATAGACGGACGTGCTCTGCACGTTGATAGCGGTAGTAACGAGAGACTGAAAGTGAGAGAGAAAGACTGGACGGCTCGACAGAACCAGTGAGAAGCAGCGAACAAGCTGATGACCTTAGCGAAACCGCGTCCGGTAGCAGGACGGGGGACGAGATGGTTTATATCGCGCCCAGCCAGCTTCGTTTCCGTAGGGAGATGGGCGATGCCGCCCGGCGGTAACAGCATCCCAAGCGTGCAGCACCTAGATTGCATCGCCCGCAGTCGTTTCAGGATGCCAAGGCCGGCCATCGTGGATTCCGCCTGGGGCGCGAAGGCTTGTCGATGCCGTTTGTGTGCGTTGTGAGATGTTGGACGTCTGAGGTTGATGAGTGGCGTCGGGGCACGGGCCCAACGCCAGACGTCGCGTGGAGATGGTGAAACGGAAGCCGATTCGAGTCGCTCCGGCAGAGCGCTGGCAACTCCCGCCTCGCGCTCAGAATACTTCCGTCCATATCGATGTGATCCACCGTCATCAGCTATAGAGTGGCCGCGAACCGGATCTCCATCAATAATAACAGATTGATCAGGTCTTGGCGCCTCGTGGCGAAGCGAACCACCAGCAGGCTGGTCGCACAGCACATCGGGCGATACCCATGCAGTGACCACGGCTGCATCCTCACTTGAGCCGTCAGCCTGTTTGCAAAGATTCGCTCACCCATATCTCGAATACTACAAGAGTCGTGCCGCTGCCGTTGCCTCGTGCTGCTGGCTCGTACCCCTCCATGCATACCTATGCAGCGCCCACGAAGCCCATCGAATGCACTGAGCCATCGACGTAATGGCTATCCCCCAGGCCATGCCGTGATCATCATTCCCGCCGCCCATGCAACATATCAGTCACCGCTCATCGTCCTCGTCAGCGTCCTCCGTATGCCTGCAAACGCGCGAGCACAAGTCAGTCTTGGTAGATCAGTCGCAACCTGGAGGACACTCACCCAAGCAGATTCTTGATATTCTTCATCTCATAATGCCTCTTCCGCATCTCCTCAAACTTCCGATGCTTCTCCAGCTCCGGTCCCGTCATCTCCTCTTCATGCTCCCCATGCCGCGCTCCATCAAGCTCCATCGGATCGCCACCTAAGCTGACCTTCCTATCGAGGTCGCTTTCCCGTCTGTTCAGCGCTGCCGGAGGCTCGCTCATTTCCATCTCTGGCTGCCCGATATCGATGTCTGGGATCTCATCTTGCGCCGCACCTTTCTTGCTCTTGCTGCTGCCCATCTCTAGCTCATCCACATTGAGATCCTTCGGGTCCAGCGCCGTGCTCTCCTCCTCCTCCTCTCGATCTGGTACGTCCTGGCTGTGCACGAACGGCGTTTTGGGCTCGTCGATCTTCATCTTGCCGCCCATCTGGCCTTCGTTCAGATACAGGTTCGCCTCGTCCCATTTCAGCCGCATGCCCTCCGCCCCACCTGCGCCCCCCTCCATTCCCGTATTGCCGGCTTGACTTGACTGCCGCCGTGATATACTGGCGCGCGCGTTGGACGAGCTGCGGCGGTGCTCGCCGGCGTTGAGCTCGGTGTTCAGCTGTGTGATCTCCTTCTCGGACAGGTCGCGGGCGGGCATGGATGGGCGTTGGCTGGTATCGGCGAGTGCGGAAGGGATAGCGGGGGGCTCGTGGTGTTGCGAGGAGGCAAGGCCGGGAGATGTGGGCGAGACATGGGATTCCGAGGGAGAGTTATGTTGGTAGGATTGCGAATTCTTGAGGATGCCTGGCGGGAGGGTCAGCTGAGGATTGCGTGGTAGGACTAAAGAGAAGGTGGTGATACCTCGCGGACGTGTGGGCACGTCAGGCGGCGAGTGCCGTGTGGGACTTGTTTGAGCCATGATGCCTGGTGACAAGGTGTTCGAGAGTGAAGAAGTAGCTTGCACTCTGCTCGAGACGCAGGTACGGGTGTGGGGCCCTATAGTACGCTGTTGTACGATCCTCGAACTCCGGTGGAGGGAGATGTGGAGGTACGGCGAGAATAGGTCCGATAGAGTACGAAGTATGTATGAACAACGTGGAGCAGGTGGATGGTGGGGCTCCAGCGGGTGCATGTGTTTTGGATTGCTTCCCAAAACAATCGCCCGCATATTCACATGCGCTTCACGTCATAACGGGCCCGTGCGCTCGCGCAGCTTTACCCACGCCTCCACGCGCAACACGCGACATCAATCACCTGCTCGGACATGGGGAGGAACGGCTAGATACGAGCGATGTGATACGGCAGTGTCGCCTGAGCATGCCACATCCCGCATGCGCATGTACTTACTTGCTGCCACCATCCGCACCCGAAGTCACATGTCCTTTGGGCGGCATCAAGCCAGAGGCAGGCTGATACAGTCCGGGCCAACAAGACTTGCAACGACGCATGTGCCATGCGATTGGCCGGCTGGCAAACAGCCAGGGATCGCACTATCACTCGCTGAACATCCACCATGGCGATAGCTAGCACGACGGCGATGTGAAGGGATCAGCACCCCAAGTGAGCCTTCGCCAGCAGCACGGTGCCGGTTTCAAACAGCCGGTGAGCTTGGCAGGTCAGCAGCGGGTGTCGTTGGTTCGCAGCAGATCGCTCGAGATCGAGTCCCACATAGTAGATCTCGGACGAGCGTACCCCATTGGCCCTGTACTTCTTCCACGGAGACCAGGATCACGACCAGGTCGCTGGAATGGCTCTCAGCCCAGCACAATCGTCTTCGACTTGCCAGCACAAGCCTTCTGCCATCCCCCGGGATGGACCTGGCCAACACCCCGCCGACAGGCGACTTCACCCTCCCACTCGATGGCCATGACGTTGATCATCCCGTAATGTTCCGTGCCATTCGCCCATGTCGGCAGCTGCCACTGGCGTTCGTCGAAGGGCAAGTGGTCGGAACTACTATCACCATCCTCACCGAGAACATTGATGTTCAATGCATGGTCCGGGTCGGGGTGTACCGGTAGTACAGCATCCACGGCTCATGGCCCGAAGATAATGCGACGAGCTCCCAGCTCTCTAGAGTATTGGATGACAGCGCCTATGCCTCCTCTTTCGCGTGCACCTTGGACGCTGGGCGGGTGAGAGGGGTGCAAGCATCGTAGGTGAGGAGACCAGCACAGTGGCCGTCGACGAAGATGGCGTGGCACATGGAGATGCCTGTCTGTGAGGTGATGAAAGTGCCCCAGGCCAGCTGGCCTACTGACACAAGAGCTGAAGGGGCGACGAACCGAAGCAGGGAGGCCTCACAGCTCAGCATCGCTGCTTGTGCTTCGCTTGTACAACCATTCCGTGTACTTGCCAGTGCTACATCCACTTCCATCACCGGCGCAGGACCACGCCAGATCAGTGCCGTAAAGCTCACGACCAGACTGTTCGCGATCGGGCGCCGCACTTCACCAACAAAGTCCTCGCCATCAATCGGGTAGATCACTGGCCCGACCCAGCCGACCCACGACCATGACGGAAAGGGTTGATCAAACCATGTGGACGTCGTACGCCGTCGGCAGGCATTCTGAGGTAGCCAAAAGACATGCCGTTCGAGCAGGTACGACGCAGGTAGCCTGCATATGAACAGGATGCCCAGCTCTGCCGTCATCTGTGAGAAGAGACCGCTCACGGCATTCAGCCCGTCGACCTCGAAGGACAGTTGGCGGTTGCTGTACTGCCTCACGAACACGTTGTACGACGGAAAACCGTTGTCGGGTATAACCAGGCGATTATCGAACGAGTCCGGTATCTGGTAGGAGCAGCAAGGCCTCGTCATAGCCGGGCTACCGTCGTTGTCATTGCCGTCGCTGTCGAGGTGCACGCAAGCGCTCTCGACGTGCTCTTCGCTAAATGCGTCCCGCTGGCACGCGAAGAAGACCTGGTAGGGCGTGAACACGAGCTCTCGTTTCGACAGCTCGTGCTCCTGGTATGTCCAGGCTCTCGAGTACCATCTGGACTCCTGCACAGCCGTTGATAGGTCTGCCAATGTCGCCGTCAATTCAAGCCCGTGTACCTTCACGATGTCTTGCCGCATCGGACGTGTGCCCTCTCTTACACCCGGTAGACCCAGATCACGACCCGATGAAGACGGTATCGCGGCAATGATCGTAAGTGCAGCATTACGGTAGATGTCGCCCATCGCTCTGATCTCTTCCATCTTGCCTTGGTGGTCGTCTTGCACGATGCAGAGGCAGTCCACCCAGAGATAGCGCTCGTCCAAAGCTGCCATCACGTCGAAGGCGTCCATGACAGTTGGCGGGAGCTGAGATCTGACAATCCCACGCTTTTGTGCGAGCAACGAGCGGTTTGACATTAGCAGCTGGAGATAGCGTTCTGCAGCCCAGCAGTACGAGAGAGCAACATATCTGCTGTTCGCTGGTGCTTCAACGACACAATCATTTGCAACGTCGATAAGGCACGAAGGGTACAGCCTCGAAGACTTGGAGCCTGTTGGAGGTACAGGAGCGACCATAAGAGTCTGCGTTGCGTCGCAGGTGTCCCCGTGCTCACGGAGGCATTGCCGATATATCTCACGAATGAAGCCACCGTTGCACCGCTCCGGCACCCGGCCAGCGAGCGAGCGCAGCTTGTCTCCTTCACACAGTCCCCTGTCCGGATCTATCAGGTCACCCGCAGAGTCAGCCAGATGAGTGAAGCGGGGGCTGCGCCTTTGCTGGAGAGATACTATGCGTCCCCGTAGAGCTCGATCATCGTTATGGTGGTCATAAAAGGAGACCGGGACATCCCAGTCCAGCGCTACACCGGTGAGCGGCGAGACCGATGTAGGCGCCCTTAGGCTGCACAAGATCCGCCGGCCTCGAATGATAGTCTGTTCCTCGAAAGGCTCGTAACAGTTGCCGAACATCCGCGCCAGGAACTGACAGAATGTGCAGGCCTTCGTAGCGATGAGTCTGTCGAGCCAACCCACGTAGACGAAAGCGTCGTCATCTGGAGTAGGCCAGATTACGCGTTCGATGGCCTGTTCGCAGGTGATGCAGACACTGCTGCCTTCGGTGATAGGTCGAGATCCGAACGAGGCGAGGAATTTGCTGTTCGGCGACAGCTGAGACTCATCCATCGTGGCCCCGCTCGGGTGTGCAGCTGTGACGGCGGAGATCGCGGGATATCCATCCACGGCGGTAGGCGTCAATTCCCCTGCCTGTTCATCCTGTTCGAAACAAGTGCCAGTCATCTCGTGAGGCTTCTCGGCGATAATGAGATGCGAGACTGACGAATCAGATCGGCCACGACTCCTCTAGTGCTCCAGTAGAGATATCATGTCGTCAAGTCTGTCGCCAATCCTAGGCGGAGATCAGATCCAATCAGAAGGATGGTCGTGGGACCGCGATCGCTGTCGGCGGTCACAATCGAGGTCTTCCGTGGCGGTGTTCATGGCGCGGCGAGGCAGTCGGAGATCGTATCTGTCTTGACGAAGGAGTCTCGGTTGGTCTTTAGATGCCGTAGGCACCTGGCCAGCGATCACCGCCACACGAGTTCGATCTGGTAGCGGGTGGTCACACAACGCTCAAGCGGCCGCGTGTACGGATCCTGTCGACGTCTTGCTCGATACCGTTGAAAGCGTGCTCCTTCACTACGTATGAGGCTCGCCTGTCCAAGTAGCAATGTTTGAATGCCGTATGCTCGCTGTCAAGTAGAGAGAAGTACCTGTAGCAGTGTGGCCTTTCGCCACTGCAGCCTGAGGCACCACAAGTCGGTGAATGGTAGCGGCGTTCAATTCATGTTGGAAACCTGGCAGCGAAGACCTTCACCGCCATGATACTGTAGCACGCACTAGGAAAGCAGGCAGGTCTTGTTCTCTTTCATATCCTCAGCTTCATACTCAGCATCGCGCAGTGCACGTCAAAATGCCGGACTCGCTCCAGATCGCGCTGAAGAACGACAGCGATTCCAGCGATGTCCATGCATATGTCAGCGGAATAGCTATACAACAAGGTGGCCGCCGATGCCTCCTCAAGGCTGACGGGAGCAGACTCTACTTTCCAGAGAGCCCAGATGCCATAGGTTCGGCTCTCACGGAGGATTGTGCGATCTCCTTGGGTGCTCCGGGCAATTCTACTACCGTCACGGTAAGGCTTCGGTAGCCAGCAACTAGCATTGAGTATGCTAACCTGGTCACGATAGATACCACAGATTGCAGGTGGCAGGATGTGGATTGTAGAGGGCAAGCTCACATTTCTGCTGAACCCAGGGCCTGCTCTCGTCGAGCCGAGTGTACTGAACCCAAGCGACCCCAATGCCAGTGTCAACTTCGGCTTCTGCGAATTCACTCTCAACAATGACCAGCTGTATGCCAATATAAGCTACGTGGATCATGTCCCCCGCATCCCGATCGCCATCACATTACAGCAAGCATCCGGGCAAAGTCAACATGTGGCTGGCATGGCCCCTGATGGACTTGACCGGCTCGCTGACAGACTTCGCCAGCAGGCGCAGAGCGATGGCCGACCGTGGGACAAGCTGATCGTCAACCACGACGGCCACAACCTCCGGATCCTGAACGCTACGCATGGCAACGCTGTGGGCGCCAATTTCGACGGCTACTACGAGCCTCACATCGAAGAGGTATGGCAGAAGTACCAGTCCGGCGCCTGTATGAGGATCAACACTCTGGCCGGTCCTGGAGTTCTCGAAGGCCGGATTAATAACCGAGGCGAGCTCATGATTGGCGACGAGGCGTTCGGGAAGCCAAACAGCGCAGACGTCTTCGGCTGCAACAGTGGCCCCTTCACCACGGGACCATCGCCCACGAGGAACGCGATCATACCTCGTCTGGCCGCAGCATTCCATCGCTCGACACTGCTCGCGCATGAGGATCAGCCTTCGGAGCCGCACACATTCTACCCGACTGAGCACCCAACGAACCACTACGCACGACTCGTGCACGAGGTGAACTTGGATAAGAAGGGCTACGCATTCGCATACGACGACGTGCAGCCTGACGGCGGTGAGGACCAGAGCGGCAAGGTCAATGCCGGCGATCCAGTGCTGTTCACGGTGACCGTGGGTGGGAAGAGTGCGGCTAGTGGAACCCGGGACGCTCCATCACAGCAGCAGCAGCAGCAGCCGGTTGGCGAGCAGCAGGGCGGCTACCAAAGAGGTGCGCAAGAAGAGCACGAGCATCAGGCTGGCTTGAGAGGGAAAGTCAAGGGCCTGGTTGGCCGCTTCTCTCGCTGAGCCAAGCTCGACTTCAATCGAAGAGTCAGCGTGCTGACGAAGGGATCGTTCCACCTGCGGCGAGCCGTCGACTTTCGGATGAGTCTTAATAGCAGCTTCGAACCCTCTTGTCCTCAGATGAGCACTCAGCTAGGACACTATCTGAGCCGGCCCTTGCCGATCGCACGGGCGTGTCGCGGTCAACAGATGGAACCCGTCTCAGGCCGCTGCTTCCTCGATCGTCGATGGGGACGTGGATTGAGGCTGGCATCACGGTGAATATGACACGAGCGGCGCGGATGAGTGTGGGAGCTTTGCCCTGTTCTCTGGCGCTCTTGCACTGGATGCTGTCTTTGTTTGGATACACGCGACTGGTTGGTGAAGTGGGATGCACCGCTTGGCGACCAGACATCCCTCGTCATGACCGCATGTACAGTACTCAGAGTATCCCTATTCAGTGCACCAGTCGAAGGTCCGCGACGTTACCTTATCCCTCGGGAACGTCGCCGGTCAATCTTAGACTGCACGAATACCTGTACCGTTGCGCACAGACGATAAGCTCATGATAAGCATGACTCGTGCACTATCATCTGCCGAAGTGGACCCTCGTGACCCTCCAAACGAAGACCTAAGAATGTTTCCCTACTTGCATGCCTCTCCATCACAAGCGATGCGCCTGACCTACTACGCCCACACTCATCGTAGCCCGCTCAGCCTGCTACGACACAAGGAACACGGCTAGTGCAGCATCCTCACCATGGACGACAAAATCACAACTCTCCTGGCGGCACTCCCGCCAGACGCCACCTACTTCTCCCTCGAGTTCTTTCCGCCCAAGACGCAGCAAGGCTTCGCAAATCTCCATGCGCGTCTCTCGCGCATGGCGCAGGCTCTGCGGCCCATGTTCGTGAACGTCACGTGGGGTGCCGGCGGCAGCACCAGTGCCAAGAGTCTTGCGCTGGCCGAGCTCACGCAGAGAAGTCTGAGGCTGCCGACGTGTCTGCACCTGACATGCACGAACATGAGCCGTAAGCTGGTGGATGAAGCGCTGGAGCAGGCGAGGGCGCTGGGTGTGAGGAACATCCTTGCTTTGCGGGGCGATCCCCCAAGGAGCGAGGAGTACCGCAGCGTGGACGACACGGGCAGCGGAGAGGACGATAGCAACCGGGACTTCACGTGGGCGGTGGATTTGGTGCGATACGTCCGGAAGCAGTATGGCGATTACTTCTGCATTGGCGTGGCAGGGTATCCGGAGGGACATTCGGATCAGAGCCATCCTGACAACCAATCGGTGGCGCACGATCTGCCGTACTTGGTCGAGAAAGCGAAGGCGGGCGCGGACTTTATCATGACCCAGCTGTTCTACGATGTGGAGGCTTACATGAAGTATGAGCAGCGCTTAAGGGAGCACGAGAGCGGGCTGTTCAAGTCGATACCGATCATACCTGGTCTGATGCCGGTACAGAGCTACCAGATCTTGCGGCGGACGACCAAGCTCAGCCATGCTGCGTTGCCGGCGCAGGTGCTGAAGAGACTGGAAGCGGTGAAAGGTGATGACGAGGCGGTGAAGAGGGTCGGTGTGGACATCATAGCGAGGCTGTGGAGACGATGAGGAGCGAGTCCAGCCCAACACCACGAGGATTCCACTTCTACACGCTCAACCTCGAGAAAGTCGTGATGCAGATTCTGGAGCGCTCGAACCTCATCCCGCCCGCGACGCCCATCATCACCGGGCCCAACGACGCAGCAGACCATGCCATTGCGGAGGAGGAGCAAAACGGCTTCCTCATCGTCCAACGCGGCGACAACAAAGACCGCCAGCGCCGCGACTCCTCGGTTCGCAACTATCAACCCCGCAATCGCGTCGTCGTCTCGCGCGACCGAGCCTCCAGCACCAGCAGCACCCGCACGTCCGCTTTCGAAGCGCCCGAGGACGAGGCCGGTGTACCTGAGATCAACAGCCGGGCGAACACCCTCGCCATCTCGCAAGGCGAAGGCGCAGTCGGCCGCGAAGCCACGTGGGATGACTTCCCGAACGGACGCTGGGGTGACGTACGCTCGCCTGCATATGGTGAGATCGATGGGTATGGAGTCAGCTTGCATGCCAGTATCCCCGAAGCGAATAGGCTCTGGGGTCAGCCGGATGGTATCAAGGACATTTCGACGATCTTCCGGAGACATCTGGAGGGCAAGATTGACGCGATTCCGTGGTCGGAAGAGCCGTTGCAGCAGGAGACCCTGACCATCAAGAAGCAGCTGCTGGAGCTGGTGGACAAGGGCTGGTGGTCCGTCGCGTCGCAGCCGGCGGTCAACGGCAAACGCAGCAGCGACCCTGTCTTCGGCTGGGGACCCAAGAACGGCTTCGTCTTCCAGAAGCCCTTCGTCGAGCTCTTCCTCCCGGTCGCCGACTGGCAGCGTCTGCGACCCCTCCTGGACGCCGAGGAGCAGATCACGTACTTCGCCGGCAACGCCGCAGGCGACTTCGTCAGCACGGACGAGCAGTCCGTCAACCCGGTGACGTGGGGCACCTTCACGGGCAAGGAGATCATCACGCCGACGATCATCGAGGCCGTGAGCTTCAAGTCGTGGATGGAGGAGGCGTTTGGGATCTGGGCGGAGTGGCAGCGGGTGTACAAGCCGGGCTCGGCCAGCAGTCGGTTGCTGGAGGGGGTGCGGAAAGGGTACTGGTTGGTGAATATCATCCATCATGGGTACCTGGAGGAGGGCGCGTTGTGGGAGCAGTTGCTCAAGGCTTGAGGTCGTGCTGGGCCATGCGAAAGATGTCGGCGTGTAGAATAGCGTTGGCGTTCAAGATGTACCCTTGCGGTGGATGAGCGCTAGGCTACGATCTCTGCGTCGTCCCAATCACTCTCCTCGATGACAGGCTCCGAGTAGGAAGTCCTTGCTGCTATGGCTGCGGCTTGCTTGAACGGAGCCAGCTTGGACATCTTCGTTACCGGGCTCGGATCGCTGCGAACCACAGGTGGCTCGACCTAGATCGAAGCGAGTCAGCATGGCTTCTTGCAGGGTATGGCAGGGTCTGGCAGCCGAGTTGCAGTCGCCGAACAGAAGAGT
The DNA here is from genome assembly GCA_033119285.1 of Teratosphaeriaceae sp. CCFEE 6253. Classification (NCBI taxonomy): domain Eukaryota; kingdom Fungi; phylum Ascomycota; class Dothideomycetes; order Mycosphaerellales; family Teratosphaeriaceae; species Teratosphaeriaceae sp. CCFEE 6253. Next base: position 49,865 of record JAWDJV010009412.1, read on the forward strand.
AGTGGCCTACCTCATCAGCACTGCTCTCGGGCAGCTCATGCCAGTCGTCTTCTTCCGGCAATCGGCCACCCTCCTCGTCCTCATCAGCGGACGCCTCACTAGCAGCCTCCGCATCAACGTGCTTCTTCCGCCGGCGACGCAGCTTGAACAACGCCTCCAATTCCTTCCCACCGCGCATGCGCAAGCTGAGCTCCTTGACGAGGTCAGACCACTGCAGCTCCCCGTTGCAGCCCGGGCAGCTGCCGGAAGTTGGGCACACCGCGTCTACGTTGCCCTCCGCTTCCAGGAAGGCAGTGGAGAGACATTCGATATGCGTCATCGCGTCACAGCCGTCGGTCCTGCAGACGAGGGTGCCGGCGCCGCTGGACGGGAGGCCGCCATGGCAGATGGCGCAGTGCAGCCAGTCGGAGCTCTCGAGGAGGCGCTTTGACTTCTCGAGTTGAGGTTTGAGGCTGCCGTAGCCCACGTCAAGCGACTTGATACCGGAGATGGATTGGCCGGCGTCGTCCAGTAAGGGTACGTGGAGGGCGACGCTGACACCAGGTCGTAGAGACTGCAAATTACATCAGCGAAGAGTCGCAGCGGCAAGGACTAGGGCTCTACAGCTGGCTAAGGAACTCAGCTGGAACGAGAAGGGCGAAGCGACTCACCTCGAATTGCTGTTTCGTCCACCTCACCCACATCCGATGCACGTCGTCAGCATAGAACGTTACTCTCAGCGGCCAGCGCTCGAAGCTGCTCGATCGTAGAAGCAGATGCAGATTCGCGAGTCGGTCCGTCAGACAGAGTCGAGGACGCGCGGGCCGCTTGCGTAGCTTGCCGGACTTGGGCGAGAAGCGTGTCTTGGACTTGGCTTGCGTGATACGTTCGTCGGCGGCGATGTGACGGGTGGTGTGGGTGTTCTGCCAGGCCCATCTGCCTACCCGTCAATCGGGGAGCCTCGCTACTGATCGTCCATGTATCACTCAAAACGCAGTAGGTCTACGAAGAAAGCTGCTTCATCCTGAATGATCTTTGACGTACTCGAATTGCAAGGCGGCAATCTTGCTGGGAAAGCCGGTGACGAGACACGTCATCTCCCATGGTCGTAGTGAGTCTTTCGACGTTCGCACGGCGCCACCTTTAGCATCGCCGTTGTGTTGTTTGAGGCGTCGGGCGGGATTCGGCGTGCTCCCGACGTACAGCGATTGATGTCGCACGGTCGAGCGGAGGAGGTAGCAAGCGTAGAAGGCGGGAATCGCTTTGTCCATGGCACGACGTCACCTTGCCTGTAGCATCAACGAGCCGACTCGATTCCACGCACAGTACATGTGCCGACGAAAGTGATTGTTGTTGGCCAAACGGACGTCGCGATGCAGGACGAGGCGTTCGGTGCGGCTGGCCCCCATCGCTCTCATTGGTCGGGTGGCACTTCATCTGAGGTCCAGCGAGCCAAGCGTGGCGTCTCCGCGGGTGCGCCACTTCGCAGTGGGCCAGCTCAACTGCACAGAGTCTATGTATTCGGTCGCGTTGATCCCGCTCGCGCTCTCACCGTCGCCCACGGATCTGGTTCATAGATCGAGCTCCTGGACTGCCTTCCAGCGCTGTCACGTGCGACCGAGATATGTGGAGGGTCGACCTTACCTAGACTCGAAGCGGCTAGCCAGCTTTTGATAGACTAGCCACTCTCCCATGAACCCTCGCACCTCCGCACTCTTCATCCGTGATGCACCACTGGGAGACCTTCCGCAGCGACAATAATACACGGCGACTTACGCCAGCTGGTCGACATACGTTCCCCACCCGATAGGCCACCGCACTCTCCTCTCATACGGGCTGCATGGCCGGATCGAGGCGCCATATATTGCGCATCTGACGGGGATCTGCAGCTCCATGCCACGCAGCATCTGAGGCGGTACCTAGAACACACGCCGACGAGCAACGCAGACTGTCAGAGATTGCATCCGGGGCCTTAGTGCCCACATATCGCAATGATGGTGGTCCCGCCGAGTATTGGGGGCGCCGCCGTCATGGCCTCGTCCTCCACATCCATACCCGCACCGACCGTCAAAACGTCGCCGATGCCTGGACCAGAGTCAGTCACACCTGCAGAGAAGCTGCCGGAGAAGCTGACAGCTCCTGGAACTCTGAATGGCCCGCCGTCCGGCAACAATCACTCCATCCCGCTCAGTGCGAGGCGAGCAGAGCCGCTCGACATGTCGACGGTGGAGCGCAGAGGGCAATCCGGTGCAACGCCAGAGAAGCCGCATCGCGAGCGTCTGTTCGGCATTCCCGAGGCGCCGACGTACTATCCGACGGAAGAGGAGTTTCGAGATCCGATGGACTACATGCGCAAGATCACTCCACAGGGTAGGAAATACGGCATTGTCAAGATTGTGCCGCCCGAGAGCTGGAATCCATCGTTTGCCATCAATACCGAGGTATGCGGTCGTGATCCACCTCATGTGAGGTCCATCTCCGATCGACGTGCTAACGTGAGGTCGCAATAGCGCTTCCACTTCAGGACCCGACGTCAAGAGCTCAACTCCGTCGAGGGCGGCAGCCGCGTCAACAACGACTACCTCGATCAACTCGCCAAGTTCCACAAGCAGAATGGCCATAACCTAAACCGCTTTCCCAGCGTCGACAAACGCCCACTCGACCTCTATCGCCTCAAAAAGACCGTCGAGCGCAAGGGCGGCTTCGAGCAGGTATGCAAGGCCAAGAGATGGGCAGAGGTGGGCAGAGATCTGGGATACAGTGGGAAGATCATGTCGTCGCTGTCGACCTCGCTCAAGAACTCATACCAGAAGTGGCTGTTGCCGTACGAGGAGTATCTGCGTGTGGCCAAGCCTGGGGTACAGCAACAGCTGGAAGCGATGAATGGCGGCCCATACACACCATCACCAGGTCCCTCGCCGCTCAAGAAAACGATGCCAACTTCGACGCCATCGGGGATGCACGAGGGCACGCTGACAATGCAAGCACACTCTGCGCTTCACGCCAGCATGAACGGCGATGGCACCCCGCAGCCGCCTCGACCGGATGAGAGTGCACATGTTCCACCACCGCCCGTGCCACTACCAGTTCAACCCAGCACGGGAGGCTTCACGCCTGTGAATGCTGGCGGTTTCACAGCCGTCAACGCTATCTCGCCGGGCACGTCCTTTCCCTCGTTCAACGGCACAAACGGTCACTCGCAGTCGAGCAGTGCTACACCACAACGGTATACCGACACACCGCCGGGCAACGGCCATCCGCCTGTCGCCCCCTACCCCAACGGCGTATCTGCACTCAAGAGACAGCACAGCGACAGCATACTGACACCGGATGAGATTGAAGCCATGAATCGGCGTAGCAAACGACTACGCCGTGACGTGCCCACCGTCGCCGGCAGCAACATGCATCACTCGCGGATGTCCGGCGGTCGCTCACAAACGCCACGGGATCTCGGTGACCACCGGCCTGGCGAGGCGTGCGAGAATTGTCTACGGACTGATGATGCTACCAAGTTCATGAAATGCGCGACCTGCGACTGCCTCTACCACATGTACTGCCTGGAGCCGCCGCTCAAGCATCGTCCGGACTTCGAGTGGCATTGCCCGCGCTGCCTGGTGGGATCAGGCGAATACGGGTTCGAGGAAGGCGACGTCTACTCGCTTATTGGCTTCCAGCGGAAGGCGGACGAGTTCAAGAAGCTGCACTTCCAGAATGTGCCGCGCCAGTTCAGCCCGTACACGGAGACCAAGACGAAACTCGAGGAGGATGACGTTGAGCGCGAGTTCTGGAGGCTGACGGACGAGTATTCGGACTCCACTGAGGTCGAGTACGGGGCTGACATCCACTGCGCGACTCATGGCAGCGGCTTCCCGACTATCGAGAAGCAGCCTCGAGATCCGTACGCCGTCGACCCGTGGAATCTGAACATCTTGCCTCTGGACAAGGAGTCGCTGTTCCGGCATATCAAGTCTGACGTCTCGGGTATGACCATCCCATGGCTCTATGTGGGCATGTGCTTCTCGACCTTCTGCTGGCACAACGAAGACCACTTCGCGTACTCGGCGAACTACCAGCACTTTGGCGAGACGAAGACGTGGTACGGTGTGCCTGGCGAGGACTCGGGCAAGTTCGAAGAGGCGATGCGCGATGAGGTTCCGGAGTTGTTCGAGACGCAGCCAGACCTGCTGTTCCAGCTCGTCACGCTCGCGAGGCCAGACAAGCTGCGCAAGGCGGGCGTGCGGGTGTACGCGACCGATCAGCACGCCGGGCAATTCGTCATCACGTTCCCGCGAGCGTACCATGCCGGGTTCAACCATGGCTTCAACTTCAACGAGGCGGTGAACTTTGCGCCGTCCGACTGGGAGCCGTTCGGCGAGGAAGGTGTGAAGAGGTTGCGTGGTTATCGGAAGCAGCCGTGTTTTGGACACGATGAGCTACTGCTCACTGCTGCATCGCGCGATACGACGATCAAGACGGCGAAGTGGCTGGGCCCGGCGCTGGAGCGGATGCGCGATGAAGAGCTCGACGCGCGGAAGCATTTCCTGGAGACGCCGGACACGGAGGGCATGGGGTCGCCGGAGGATCAGTATCTGGGTCCGCGGTACAAGGCTGAGGCGGAGATCATCATCGCTGAGGCAGGTGAAGAGGAGGAGGTGATCTGCCAGTTCTGCAAGGCGTACTGCTTCCTGTCGCGATACAAGTGCAAGAAGACGGGCAAGACGTTGTGTTTGCTGCACGCTGGCGGGTACGAGTGCTGCGATGCACTGGAGTTCGAGCGCTACTCCGGGCAGAACGGCGAGCACAGCCTGCAATACCGCATGACGGATGACGTGCTCCAGACGACCGTGCGCAAGGTCGTCGACAAGGCGAATGTGCCGGAGACGTGGATGGCGAAGGTGGACGGCGAGCTGGACGAGAATCCGCGGCCGTCGCTCAAGCACATCCGCAGTCTGCTGACGGAGGGCGAGAAGATCCAGTACGACCTGCCGCAGCTGCCCGATCTGCGAAAGTTTGTCGAGCGGTGTAATGAGTGGGTCGAGGAGGCGACCAATTACATCACGCGCAAGCAGCAGAATCGGCGGAAGAGCGAGAAAGCTTGGCGCAAGGGGAACGCGTCCAAGGCGGCCGAGCTGGAGGAACGCGACAAGGAGCTGCGCAAAGTCGAGAACATCCGCAAGCTGCTGGCGACTGCTGATGACATTGGCTTCGACTGTCCGGAGATTAACATCCTGCGGGAGCGCGAGGAGAGTATCGCGCAGTTCCAACGCGACGCGGAGAAGGCCCTCAACAACATCCGGAGCCACGCGACGGTGGACTTTGAAGAGCTCATGGAGCGCGGCAGGGACTTCCACGTCGACATACCCGAGATTGACAACCTGGAACGCGTCGTGAAGCGCTTGCGATGGGACGACACCGCCAAGCTCAAGCGGCCCAACATGGACTCGCGCCGCCAGGACCAGACGCTCACGGACATCGAGAAGTTCTTGGCCGAGGGCGTGGAGATTGGCGTGCCGGACACCAACCCCGACATGCTGTTCTTCCGCGAGCACAAGGCGCAGGGCGAGTTGTGGGAGACGAAGGCCAAGGAGCTCATGGCCGTCGAGCAGGTCCACTACCAGCAGCTGGACTCACTGGCCACGCAAGCGACGACCTTGCCTGTATCGGCGGAGACCATCGCGGCGGTGGATGCGATCCTGCAGAAGCAACGCGAGGTCCAGGAGCGTATAGGAACGCTCGTGGAGCAGAGCAAGACGAACGAGTTCCGCAAGCGGCCGATGTACAAGGAGATGAAGGTGGTCATGGACGCGCTGGAGGAGCTGCAGAGCAAGCCAAACGGCACGATCGAGCTGGAGAAGCTGTCCAAGCTGCACGAAGACTGGATGCGCGAGGGCAAGAAGCTGTTCGGCAAGGCCAACGCGCCGCTGCACATCCTGCACCAGCACATGCAGATCGTCAACGGGCGCAACGAGGCGTGCTTCGACCTCTCGGATCGTCCCAGGGGTCCTGTGGAGCCGTCGTCGCGCGAGCATTCGGTGGAAGAGGGCCAGACCATCACGGACGGGAGTCACTCTAGCAGAGACGTCTTCTGTATCTGTCGGAAGCCTGAAGCCGGGATGATGATCGAGTGCGAGTTCTGCCACGAGTGGTACCACGGCAAGTGCCTGAAGATTGCCCGAGGCAAGGTGAAGGAGGACGACAAGTACACCTGCCCCGTCTGCGATTGGCGGGTGAAGATCCCGCGCGATGCCGCTCGGCCGAAGCTGGAGGACCTGCAGAACTGGCATGACAAGCTCGAAATGCTGCCCTTTCAGCCCGAAGAGGAGGCGACGCTAACACAGATCGTGACGGACGGCGCGCAGTTCCGCGACTACATGCGCGCGCTCATCAACCCGGAGAACCCCACCACGCCGGACGAGATCGAGACGCTGCGCTTCTACCTGCGCAAGATCGAGGGCGCGGATATCCTGCTCGCGGAGGAAACGAACTTCCTGCGCCAGGAACTGCACAAGTGGGCGCCCGTCGCACCCGAGGCGCCACCGAGGATCCAGGCCAGTAGTTCTACCCGGAAGCCGAGGCCGACCAAGCAGCAGAAGCTCATGGCGCAGCTGGGGATCACGAATCCGGATGACCTGCCGCAGCAGTACAAGATCAAGCCTCATGTCGCGAAGCGCAAGGCGTCCGAGGCGGCAATGGGTAAGAACCAGCCCCTGCAGCCCGCCATGATGGGTGCGTCCATGTCGCCCGTCGGCAGTCAACCACCATCTATGCCCGGCTCGGCATCTGGTCCTAGCGGCGAGCCCCGCAGCAAGAAGTTCATCACCCCCCTCTCGCTGCAGGTCATGGGCGAGCTGGCGGGCGCGCCGGTCGTTAGCCAGATGCTGATCGCGGAGCCGCACATGAACAGCGAGAAGCTGTTCAAGATCAAGACGGTGCTGCAGCGCGACCCGCACTCGCACGACATCGAGCCCGAGGCGATGAAGCGGCGGATCGCGCTGCTGACGCCCGCCGAGCTGACGCCGACGTTCGACTACGGCGTCCCCGCGCACCAGCGCCACTCGGACTCGCTCAGCGGCAGTCTCAACCATGTCGGCGCGCCGCCGTCGGCGACGATGACGACGCACCCGTACCACGCGAGCCCGCTGTTCGCGACGCACGCCGCGGATCTGGGGCACGCGCACAGCTCGTCGAGCGGGGCGGCGCGCCTCGGCTCCCCGGCCCACTTCTCCTCCTCCGCCGGACCGTACCCCGCGCGCCCCAGCCCACCGGCTTTCGACACGCACATCTTCGACGGCGCGGGCGCGAGCATCTTCGACAGCCCGCCCGCCGGCGAGTCCAAGCAGCAGGCCCGCGCCGATGGGCACACCAGCCCGCAATTCGGGGCCCGCACGAGCGGAATCTACGACAGTCCCAAGCCGGCGGCGGCGTATGTCGCTCATCATCATCATGCGGCGGGGCTCAATAGTCCGGGGGGGTTCGGCGGGAGCCAGATGAGCGGGGCGGGGAATATCGGGGACGTGTTTGCGGATCTGGTTCATGATCATGATGGGCTTCCTGGGTTCGATGGGGCGGGGGATGGGAGGGAGAGGGCGGGAGGGGGTAGTACTGGCGGGCCTCTACCGCACTCGGTCCCGGCGCACGCTGGTGGGCCAGTGCAAGACCAGGAGCGCGGTCCTGCTGAGGTGGGGGCGGTGGAGCCGGACATGGCGCGGGAGAGGGAGTTGATGGATTTCTTGAATGCTTGAGCGCGAGTACCCGGGCCTGGCATGGCGTGCCCATCGTCGGCATCGGCACGAATGGAGCAGTAAGACCACGGTCACGATTGGACGGAGTCTCTGCGGGTCAATGGGGGCCCTGCATCATGTGCGACCTTGAGTGATCAACATCTGTACGCCTACTACGTTTGCATGCCCGCTCTGCGGATGTGTACGATGCCCAGCTTGATGGACTCGCTCTTTCGCACAGATAGGCCGACCGAGGGTTCGCGTTGCGTCGGCAGATCCATGTGACTCGGTAGTAGTGTCTAGGGCGTCAGCTGGAGCGGTGCTAGTGCCTCTACTCGTGCCACGAGCGTATCGTTATCGCGCCGGCCCCGCGAGGCTAAGACATGGCGACGGGGCTAGTGGTGGGCACGAAGAGACATGAGTAGTAAGCACGGGATCACGGGCGCGGCTTGTCGATGCCCTCGATGTGGCGAGAGCAGTGGGAGTGCGAGGTCAACCCAATCTGATCCACACACAACACAGGTCATCGGTGCAACGGAGATGATACATGACATGTGTTGAAGCAGTCATCAAACAAGTCAAGCAAAGCAAGGATGGATTAGAAGTCCTCCCCGCGTGACGCAACCGATCGCGACACGCAACGCACTAGCCGAGCAGCTCATGGAACTTCCACTATCAATTACATATAGAGTATCTAGTCTAACAGCATAAGAGTTAGTTTATATAAAAGCTCTCATCTCGCTCTATCTACTAAACTACTCCTTATGTCTCTAAGTATCGTGGTTAGCGCCGTATGCGCGTTCGGAGCGGAACCGCGCGCTCGAGCTCCGTAGGCTCTATCGGTAGCTCTAATTGCGGTACGCGGAGTTTGACAATTAATAACCTACTCTATAGCTAGCGTAGCTTCTTCGCTAACGCCTAGAGCTGTTACTAGAGCTAGCGGCTCGCTTACTAAGCATCGCGAGCCTGCTCCTTAAGCCTAGCCTAAGCCTAAGCCTGCTACTTGCGGACGGTAGCCTATTTAGCGCGCTGTGCTTTCGCTAACTCTACCGTCTGCCTCTTTACGCGAGCCTATACCTTCTTAGCCTCGCTCTTAACCTCCTTATTAACCGCCTAAGCCTACTTCGCGTACTCTTTCTCGGTAAGGAGGTCCTTCGTAGCCTAGATCTTTATTAGGCTAAAGAACGTTGCCCCTTAGCTATCTTAAGCTCTAAGCTCTTCGAAGAGGTACTTACTACGCTTACGGCGCTTCTGCTCGTTAGTAATAGCTAATACGTAGCTAGTGTTCTCGTGCTTAAGGATAGCGTTCTACGTAGTAATAGCGATAAGGGTGTCGGTTAGCTTCTGTACCTTATAGTCGTCCTACTTAGTAATAGCCTCCTTTATAAGGTACTTAATCTTCCGCTACTTACTAGCGCTAAGCGTAGAGCTCCTACTCGACGTTAGCCGGCTATGCTCCTCCGCCTAGGCTATAGGCTTACTAAACATCGATAGGATTACTTGCGGATTAAGTAGGTATAAGCTAGTCTTCTTCTATACTAAGTTAATGTTGCTCTCGGTAAAAGCCTTAAGCTGCGTACGCTAGAAGAGGCGGAAGAAGTCTCGTTTAGTTATACTATAGAGACCTTAGCTAGCGTAGATAAAGGCGTCGAGTTCTTAGCTATAGTAGATACCGAGTAGAGCGAAGAGGCCGATATTAAGAGGCTAGAGCCTATAAGTTAAGTAAGGTAGATATACTGTAACTAGTATACGGTACTCGTTATACTAGTCGAGAACCTTATGTTAACGTAGCTACCGTAGCTATTAATAAACAGTAGCCTCTAGTCTCTTCCGTTCCGTGCCTTACTCTTACTCTCGCGGTCGAAGACCTTAGTAAGCTACTCGAATCTAAGCTAATCGTTCGTCTAGCCTATTAGTAAGGAGGCGAAGAAGGCTAGTATTGCGATCCGACAAAGTCGTCTCGACGTAGTAGAGCTCGGTAGGCTTAGTTAGTATTAAGACACGGGTGTAGGAATACTTCTCTCTATGTTAGTAGAACCTAATAAACCTCTCTAAGTGAATTACTGAGCGTTAGTATGCGAAGACCTTTCAGTTAGATTGAAACATAAGTTGAACACGAACTACCTATATAGAGATCTATCGCGATATATATAAAGGAGATTCGTGTCTCGTTTAACCGTTCGACTATGTTACTAGTCGACCGGTCGGTTCGACTATATAGTCGTTCGACTATGTCGGTAGTCGACTAGTCGGTTCGACTAAGTTGTGTAACTATTAGTCGGTTACGTGCGCTACGTTATGCCTTAGCTAATTCCGTTAGCTATAAACTTCTCGCGGCTGTGTCTTCCTACGCAGCCTAGCGCATGTTCGTAACATTACCCCCTCCTTATCTTCTAGCTCGTCCTCGAGCTTCTCTTGTAAGTACATTCTATGTTCCTTTATTATAAGCGGAGAACCGCTAACACGAAAAGAACGCCGTAAACGACAAGTACTTATTATCGAAGCCGAAGGAAACGAAATGCCGTCTCCCTATTCTTCTTATCGGGACGCGAAGGTACTAGAAGGAAGAGATCGTCCGAGGTGTGTAGTGGATGTTCGATTTAGTTGTTGTTCGCAATGCGTGCGACGGGGTTACTCCGGGTATAACGTGACTGTTATATAGACGGAGTAGGAGCGATTGCGGAGTCAGCGTCGTAAGCTAAAGCGTTAGCTAGACGAGGCTAAGGAGAAGGTAACCGAGGCTATGTCTCGTATACATCGTTTGCGTAAGTAGCTACGCGTAGCGGAGGACCGGGAAGAGAAGGCGATAAGCAAGGAGTTTGTCGAGTTATAGAAGCTGCCTTCTAAGGGTGCAGGCGCTCTAGAGGCTCCTACCGAATGTCTATTAGAGCTAGAGGGTATTCCGGAGGAATTGGAAGGCGTGTTCTAACTTCCTATCCCTTCTTAGGCTAAGTTCTCGATAATCCCCGATGCGGAATTCTAGAGTTTTCCTACTGCGACTAGCGGAATTAGCGCAGCTTCGCAGAGCAATAGGTAAGGTAGTCTTTAGGTTCCTAGGTATTATCCTCTTTAGGGTATCCCTTCTATTTGACGAGGTAATACTAACCTCGTTCTTCTAGGATTTCTTCGATAATAAACTCGTCGTCTTCCTATAGTTCGAAGTAGAACGTCGTCTAAAGCGTAGAGTCCGGGTCCGCTAGTTCTAGGAGTGAGATGTGGAACACTAGGTGTATCCTAGTATCTTTAGGTAGGCTAAGCTTGTAGCTAGCCTTGCTCCTTTGTTCGTCGACCAAAAATAGTCCGACCTTTATATAATCTAGTTTCTTTGTACCTCGTCGTGTCTTAAGGTTCTTCGTAAGGAGGTACACCTTATCCCCCTTCGTAAGCAGAGGCGCCGTTTTTGAGTCTTTGCATCGGCTGTTCGTTAAGGCACTTTGGGATTTAGTAATTGCTTATCGCATAGTAGTATGGATGTCTCTAAGTAATCTAGAGTTAGCTAAGGCTCTGTCAGTCTGCGGCCTAAGTCGTGGTTCCATAAACAGGTTCGGGTTGTTACTATAATTGGCGAAGAATAGGGTTTGTCTAGTTGTCTCGGAAGCGTTATTGTTAAGTGCAATCTGTACTATAGGCAACAGCGAGACCTAGTTGTCCTGCGTATAGTTAACGTAGTAGCGTAGGTATGCTTCTAGCGACTAGTTGCTTCGTTCTGTTTGTCTATCCGTCTATAGGTGAA
>JAWDJV010009413.1:0-61144 GCA_033119285.1 Teratosphaeriaceae sp. CCFEE 6253
CTTCCTCTTCTCCTTCTCCCCGCCCGGCCGGACCAAGCCCGGGATGTACGACTGGTTCTCGATGCCCTCGCGCATGCGCACGAGCAGCTTCCCAAAGTCCGGGCGGCCAAAGTTCGTCCGCGACGACAGCTCGGTGAGGGGGTCCTTGTCCATGCCGACGCTGTTGAGCACGATGTTCTGCGCCGTGTCGGCGTCCATCTTCTGCGTCAGGTAGGTGTGGATGCGCAGGAACTCGGCCTGCTCGCCGGGCCCGGTCATGGACAGGCTCTGCGCCTCGAGGGACGAGAGCAGGGCCTGGAACCATTCGAAGGAGGTCGTGTCCTTGCAGACCCAGATGAACTCCACGCGCCGCAGGCGCTTGGGCGGGTTGGGCGAGAGGCGCATGTGCCAGATCATCTTTAGCACGGCGGCCCAGGGCGTGACGCCGATGCCGGTCCCGATCAGGACGGCCACCTCGTTCTCGAAGACATCCTCGGCGGGCGCACCGTACGGGCCGTCGATGCGCAGGCGCGGCATCTCCACGCCGTTCTGGAGGGCGACCTCGTACATGCCCATCGGGTCTAGCTCGTCGTAGAGGGAGGATTGCTCGGGTCCAGCGCCTAGGGCGGAGGCCAGGCTGCGTGTGAAGTCGCCGACTTGGCGGACGTGAACGGAGATGTAGGGGTCAAAGGGGCAGGATGTGATGGTGAAGGGGTGCCATTGCGTGGTGGAGACCGAGGGCAGGTTGAGGAACAGCCATTGGCCGGCCTTGTAGCGCATGGAGGGTTTGCGGAATTGGATCTCGACGGCGTCTGCCAGCAAGTCAGCGTCGGGCATCTTGGGTAAACGAGAGAGGGCTGCCTACCGTAAGGGTGCCTCACGACCTTGATAATCTCCGTACTCCGTCTCGACCGGATCTCCCGGTACACTCTCTCACACAGGTACAAGCCGCCGCCTACCAGCTCCCACCGCCAGCCCTCATATCCCAAGCAGTGGCCCCAGAATGGTTTGCCCGCGAAGGGGCTGTACGGCTGCACTGAGTCCCGGACAAAGCATCCTGTCGCGTGCGTGTACATGGCCAGCAGGAATGGGATGAAGAGGTGGTGCGTGTACCAGAACGTCTCGTATGACTGCTGCCGGATCTTGGCGTGCGACGTGGTGAACATGAGTAGCATGCAGAGCAGCATGACATGGCCCGTGATCCCGCCCGCCTGGGTGTAGTGGATCTGCACGGCCGCCTCAGCGCGCACCAGACTCCGCTCCACATTGAAGAAGTTGACGTAGTGCGCGCTGACGTGCACCGTGGTCCACAGGAGCAAGCTGTACGCCACCTGCCGATGGAACCACTGGGACTCGTCCAGAGGGAGCCAGCGGATCTTGGGCCGGATGATGCGCAGGAGGTTGCGGCACATGGGCAGCAGGATGAGGAGGACGTCGACGGAGAGGACGAGGCCGGCGCCGCGGGAGAACCAGACGGAGAAGTGGAGGGAGTTGAGGGCGGCGAGGGAGGCGGTCGAGGCTTGCTTGTACCAGCCGAAGATGAAGAGGAAGAGGTGGAAGAGGTGGAAGGTGGTGTAGAAGAGCAGCTTGCGGGCGGTGAATTGGGAGGCGAACCAGGAGCGCTGCTTGGGGGCGGCCATGGTTGTCCCTGGTGGGGGGTGTTGGCGTAGGAGGAGTGGCGATGCTGTCAAGCCCTTGTCAAGGCCGAGCGAAGGGTGACCTCGCCCAAGGTGTCTCGCTGGGTGTCGCTATCGCAGCATTCTCCTTTGTGGTCTGGTAATGCCCCGGGGATCGCCTCTTGCTCTTGGCTGTGCGCTTGCTGAGTTCGAATGCGGTGATGGAAGAGGAGATGACGGAACAGAACGGTAGGAGAATGCGACAGAAGGCCCCGCTGCATCTCCCACCCGTGATGATGTCTTCAACACACGGAGTACTCACACCAAAGCGAAGTCGCCCACCGTCACAATCCTCCGAGCTGTCGGCAGTACCTGTCGCAGGGTCCAGGGGGCCCATCTCGTGCCTGTCCGGCCCCGCCTGCAAGCCCCGGCACTGCGCCAGCCTGTCAACTCCTCGCGACACGCATCTCATCTCATCATCATCACCGACCGGGCGCGTGTGTGCGGCGGAGGGAAGGTGCGTGCTGCGGAGGGAAGGTGCGGGCGTGCCGCGTGGAGTCGCACATCTCGGCCGGGGCCCTTGCATTGCCGCTGGCGCTAGTCCTCTGGGCCTCCCTCTCGCCCGTGATTGGCGCGCAGCGTGTATCGCCTGCAGCAGTCGCTCTCCACGGCGCGTAGCCACCACATCTCCTGCTCACCGACCAACGACCTGCTCCACGAATCGCGTCGCTATTCGGGTCGATCGGGCCCCCATGGGCTACTCGTGCGTAGCTCGATCTCTCATGGCTACTGTATCTCAGGTGATGCGCCTGCATCTTCACGCCGCCTCCGTATGTGCTGCCACCACCATCACTCTTCTCTAGAACGTAGGGCCAAGAAATCATAGACGGCCTGGGCATAGTGCTGAAGCCTGAGCGCATACCTATCTGCCCTCCTGCCGCAGGATATGCAACCTCTCTGTCCTCCTCGGTAGCCACACTGCACGGGACAGACATCATGGGCAAACTGATCAAGAACCACTGGGCCCGCCTCGTCGTCCTGACCGCCGCCGCCTGTCCGTCCACCCCTCCCCGACCGTCGGCCTCCCCACCCCGCTGACCCCCTCCCAGACCAGCTGGCCGCCACCCTCGAGGCCTTCTTCTGGCCCAAGTTCTTCTTCGACTTCCTCACCAAGAACTTCGACCTCGCCGTCCGGCCCGTCCCCATCCTCCAGACTATCAACCTCGTCCTCGGCCTCACCACCCTCGCCTACGAATGGCCGCTGAACTTCCTCGCCGGCACCAAGCTGCATGCGAGTATCGAGGCGCGGATGCTGTGGCTGCCGCTGTGCAGCCTGACGAGTATCATGATGTATCAGGCGACGAACCCGGCGCTGTACTATGTCATCGGGTGCGGGGCGTACTTCTGGGCTTTTTGCGAAGGGGAGGTGAGCAGACAATATATCGAGCTTCGGGATGATGAGTCCTGTGCTGACGAGAGCTTGCAGGTGGTGTGTGCAGTGCCTTGGACGCTGCCCAAGCGAGCCGATCGACGGCCACGGCCGGAGAAGGTGTAGCCTGCGACGCGATTACGCATGAGCTGGCAACGGGCACACTGTATGCAGTCTACCGATCAGGTCGTGCTTTCGGTCCTCTCAGATCTCACGATAGTCATCCCACCGAACATGCATGCCGACAGGCTCATGTTCGCACGTCGTCAGTCCTGTCAACCACGCGCCGATACGCCGAGCAGTCATCTCACATGCCGAACCGTCTGCATGGGGAGGCGACGATTGCTGCCGCTCCGACTGATCAAGGGTAGACGTGGAACGAGGTTCTGGCCACCTTTCGCAAGCTCTATGCAGACAAGCAGACCATGGACGGTACCGAAGACCAGGGCAAACATCTGAGCACGGTGCCCAATCATGACGTCGAGGAGCTGCTGAGGAAGTATGACGGGAGGGGCTTCTCGTCGCGGGAGGAGAGTCTGAAGGAGAACACTTCGACAGTCGCCTGAGCTGACTCGGAGTATGAATTCATGGATTATGTACCACTATCTCATATCTTCCCCGAGATGTCATAGTGATCCAGCGCCAGGCCAACCCCGGCTATGGTGGCGATGTAGCCCAGTAGGATAGCCATTGCCTGTACATCGCTCACATGCAGAGTCTTGACCGTGAGATTGATGGCCCCGGTCAGCAAGTTCGCCAGCAAGAACAACAGCAGCCCGTTGCGGTTGAACGCCTGCATGATCCTGCTCGTGGCATCCCGCACCCTCTGCCGCTCCGTCTGCCGGTCATTCGCCTTGTGCACGTTCGGGAACATGAGCCGCTCAACCAAGTTGAACAGCAGAAGCTGGGTGGTGTTGAACGCGCAGACCCAGACGATGTACGCCAGGTTCGCCATGCGACGGGAGACGAACAAATGAGGGCCGTAGTGCCACATTGCCCAGCCGGAGAGGATGAACCAGATGAACGTCCACTTGGCCAGGAAGATCGAATCGTCTTTCGAATACGCGACGGCGATCAGGTACAAAGGATCGGGATGCGGCTCGTTCTTCTTCGGCTTCGGAGGCTGGACCGGCTTCTCCTCCTCGGCAGGCGCGCCGTCCTTCTGCGTAGATCCGCCGAGCACGTCTGCAAGCCACTCGTCGTCTTGGTCAAGGGCTTCTTCTAGCGTTTCATCGTCTGTATCGGGACCCGAGTCTCGTTGCAGTATGGTCATGCCGGTGCCCATGCCGGCGATGAAGATCGCAAAGTAGCCGATGAACGAGAAGACTCCCTCGCGGTTCTGCGAGAACCAGTCGCCGGGCTTGCGCTCGGAAAGGATGATGTAGGCCTTCAGATCGGGCGTGAAGTACAACACGCACTCGTAGACGCAGGCGATGAAGAATGTCAACCCGCCGTAGGATGGGAGTCGGCGCAAGACCGGTTGCAGGAAAGCGGTGACCGGGCCGAGCAAGGCAAGCGTGAAGAAGAAGTTCCAGTGCACGCCGTACTCGCTGACGTGTTCGACGTAGTCCAGGCCCTTGACACTCCAGAGGCGGACGATGCCCAGGACGACGAGAGGTAGCGAGTGACGAAGAGAAGCCGTGAGGCCGGCGAGCCAGGTGAGGTTGCCATGGAGCTGCGTTTTGATCTGCTGCCGAGCGGCCACCACCCCGGCGGCATAGACAAAGGACCCGACACCGAGATCCATGAGCGAGGTGCCGAAGCTCTCCGTCTTGGCGAAGCGGCGTGGGAAGGCCTTGAAGTCGACCGCAAGGATACTGGTACATGTGATGACCATCATGGCTCCTCGATACGTCGTGATGTACGGCTTGATAGGCAAAGGATCCAAGTCGGCGGAAGGGGCGGGCTCATCTGAGCGCTTGTGACTTCCGTCCACGTCTAGCTTGATGGGACCTCTCGGAGACGTCTTGTTCTCGACCCGCGGCTGCAGAACAACGGCAACGGCGGGAAGAAACAGGAGACCGAGGAGTGCTTGCGGAGCCCCGCCGTAGATCGTTGTGGCGAACAGGATCGCGCCGCAGTGCAGTAGGAAGTCCGTGATGGCGGCAGGTATCGAGTAAGGCTTGAAGAAGCTCTGACGGGTCTGCAAAAGCGCCCAAAGAAATGCAGCGACCTATGCATCCTGATCAGTACATTCTCGAGGCTCTCCGGCGTGGGAAGCCAGACTGGTGCAATCGCGGTGACATAGTTGATCTCCCAAATGCCGCCACCTCCCAGGAAATTGATGGAGGCTTCCTTCTCAGCCCTGTACTCGGGCGTCATGCTGTTGCTCTGCTCGTGCTGTTTTCCAGAAAGCGCAGGATTGCGTTCCAAAGGAATTTCGTGGAGTGGGAGATATCGGGATCATATAGGGTCGGGGACCTGAGAGTCACGAATCGGGAAGCTCATGCACATACGTGAAGAGGTGAATGACTACACATAAGGCAGGAAAGAATGCGAATGGTCGGTCCTATCGAAAGTTTAGAGCACAGAAGCATTGGGCACGTGCATTTTCACGTGACACACGCGAAACCGGAGCACTTCGGGTCCGGGTCTCAGACATATTCCTCGTGCTGTGGCGTGAACCCACTTGCGACATGTATCAACAGATCACATAGCGCGGCTGGGAGACCCGAAGATCACCATATGCTCGCGGTACGCAAGGCATGAGATCTTGGTAGAAAAGTCGGCGTGACTCGCGAGATCTTGGCGATTGTCCGCGGTGCCACCCGGGCGGGAGTTGACGCGGGTCCACTTATCCAGCTTCGACATCAACGGCGTCTGTTTGCGTGGTGGGACAGGACGGCCGTGTCGTGCACTGCTGCTCGAACGGTGAACAGAGGGCAAGTCGAAGCTGATGCCGCTGGTGGCGCGCCTCTGATCAATCCCACTGGCCAATCTGAGAGTCTACCGCCGGGACTTGGTGGCCGCAGTCAATGCTCTCGAAGCGCGTCTCGACAGTAGTGTCAAGCTGGCCACCATACAGCGTGGAGTGTGAGGCCTGAGAGAGAGGGCAGACGGGATCATGCGTGCAATCGAGGCAAGCGCGTCGTGCGCCGAGGAGGTTCGCGCCTTCCCGCCTGTCGTACCTTCCCGGTGCAAACGCAACGCTAGTGCCCGTGCTGGCGAGGCCCATGCATCCTCTTCTTCTCCTCTGTCATACCGCCACCCTGCAGGCAACCGGCGAACGGCGGAGCTTATTCTTTGTGCTTCCTGCTCATCTGTCTCGGATTTGTTTACCGACTGGCAGCATCCAATCCTTGCACGCTCACCTCCACGACCGTGCCATCAGTGACAACCCGCGCACGCGGGCTCGAGTCAACTTCCACCGCGTTGATCTGCTAGCGCGCTGCATACAACACCGGCATACCTGGGAGGCTCAGACCTGCCCACGACGTCGACGGCGTCGCTGCGCATGCCAACCGTCACACCGCAGCGACCCATCGCGTCGCCAGAGCCATGCCGCTCACAGAGCGCAGTGTCAACACGCAGCATGACCTGCCTCGCAACAAGCGACACTCGATCCAGTCAGACCTGGCCTACACGCGCTTGAAGGACGAGAACTCGCCATCTCAGCGTGCGACAGGGGTCAAAGCCACGCCACCGCTTTCGAAGCGTCTTCTTGCTCCAACCAAGGCGTCAGCAGCGAAGGCCGCTACTCCACCCTCGCGTGCTGCCCGGGTGACCACGCCGCGCTCCAATACCAACTCTAGACTTCCCCGCCGCGCGACACCGAGCACAGCATCTCGGCCCTCCGACGATCGTGCGCCAGGGTTAGATCAGGTCACACTGAAGACGACTCGCGCACTTGATCAGACTGGGCTGTACGATCAGAGCTCTTCACCACTCAACGTCCGCGATCGGGCGTCGGTAAGTGATCTCGGTACGGCTCCGTCGTTTGGAGGTCTCGCTGACCGATACAGGACGCGCAGTATGCGAGCTCGCAATCGTTGACGCGAACCACGCAAGCCACGGAAAAGCCGTTGCCGCCACGCCCGATCGCGTCGATTGCATCTTGCTTGAGCCCGACCAAGGACAGCCGCACGCTCGTGGACGCGAGCGAAATGCCTCTCAAGCACTCAGTGGATGGCAGTCTACGCGACTGGGCAGCTATCTCACCAGCACCGGCGGAGAAGTTCAGTCTGGAGCATTCGAGCCCGACGGAGAGCGAGGCAGCCGCTGATCATCCCTATCCGCCGGATCGCTGGCTTTCGAACGTTTCAAGCCCGCTCATGAACAAGACCTTTCCCACGCCATTTCCAGACGACGAAACCACATATAGCGCATACGCAGCATCAGAGCGCTCGTCATCGTCGACCTTCATCAGTGCTGATGATGGGATAGCGAACGGATCTGCATGCACCGAATTGGACCTGCACGGGAAAGGACCTATCGAGGTGGCTCGCCATCTGTTCCGTGAGGCCAACGACGCCGGCCAAGATCGGATGAGTGTCTGCTCTACCAGACACCCACCACGCGGCGCTTCACTCCGTTCTCAACATAATCCCGCCTTTGTGACAGCCTCACGCCTTGAACAGGCCTATCCACTGCCTGGCTTCACCGACATCATCCAACGCACGCCGACCCCGATTACAGACTCACGACCTCACTCGCCGTCTCCCGCAAGCTTTTCACGACCGCGACCGAACAGTCTCTCGCACGGTCGCAACCTGCCTCCACAGACAGGCATCTCCGCGCACACTGCGAAAGTCCCGCGCGCACAAAAGACGGCCTCACGTATACCCATTCCGGACCCGAAGAAAGCTACGCTCGTTGACGTCAAGGTTCGCACGAGTTCCAGCACGCTGAAGTCAGATCATGCACCGTCCTTTGGAAGCCGTCGTCTTGACGCACCTGACGCGCTCGAGATCCTCGACCACGGTATCAAGAGACGGCAGATGATCCAGACCAAGTGGAATGACACTGAGCGCAGTACGGCAACTCCCGACTCATGCAGCACTCAGACTTACGGGCATAACGACTTCTCACACATCGACCGGAGCGATAGCAGCACACCCGAGGACGCTTTTGGCAAAGACTGTTCGGGAGAGGAGGCCACTGCGACATCAGGCTTTCACTTAGGTCTTGCGGAGCTACCCGATCCAGCCTCGAAGAACCACACGTTCAGCCGCCACCACAACGCCGCAGTCAGGCTGTTTGATGACGCAGTAGCCGCTCTGGCTCACTCGACAACACCACAGAGTCAGATTTCTGGTGCGCTCGAGGCCACACTTACCCACATCGCTTTGTCCAATGCCCAGATTGATATGACTGATGTCACACCGTTGAAGTCCACACATTCCAGAAAGCGATCAGATTTGGCAGACCTCAACAAGCGCCTGTCCAGCCTACACTCTGCTCACGCGGACCACACAGCAAGCCGCATCGGCGATTGCGCTGCGGCCCCGGAAAGCACGAAGTACTCGCTACTGGAGCTGTTGAACGAGTACACGAGCGATGACTACAACGACGGCCAGGAGCCGCTAGATCCGGAAACGAGGAAGCATGTAACACGTACTTTGTCGGTCTTGGAGGGCAAGGGATGCCCGGCACGCACGGATGTCGATAACGAGACACTGCTCCGGCTTTTCGGCCATCTCAAGCGTGGCTTCGAGAGGCAGCCAGAGAACGTCTCGCTAATCGACAATGCGGCTGCCGCTGAAAAGTATCTCGAGCACATCAGCAATAGTCAAGGGCACAATGAGCTTGGATCGGACAGCGGCAACGGCCGAAGGATTCAAGCCTGCGCGCAGATCGAACAACAACGGTCTGATGAAGCGAGTGCGCAGCTACCACCCATCGAGACCGTCGCGAGCAAGTGGTCCGAGAGCACGGGGTCAGTCAACGCTCTATCTCCCATACTCAGCGAGGTATCGCCAACCCAGCCGACCAGCGCGAGAAAGAAAATTCAGCTTGAGGGCCCGCTTCAACGTCTCCCTCCAGGCCCGCCATACTCGATCGGCTATCCGTCTCGCATCGCGTCGAAAGCGAGCCGCTTGATTGGCCCCAGTGAGTCTGGAACTGCTACGCCGCCGGAGCCTTTCCGTCGCCTGTCTTCGCCGACACTAGGCAAACGCAAGCCTGGATCCGTTCGTGCGGCGCGCGAGACACTCCATCACATCAGGGGAGGCTTCACACGCACGACGGCTTCGGCAGAATCGAAGAAAAGCTCCAAGATGCCAACGCCGAACACGAAGCCGCTCGAGCTCCCGGGAAGTGGCCAGCGTGGCCGTAAAGCATCGGCTCAAAAGCTCGGCTCAACTCCTCAAAGCCCTATTGCGAAGGTATGTTTGATACACCCGAACTATCGTGACGTCTGTTGACACCGCGTAGAAACCACTGCGAGCACGTTCGAAGAGTCGCTACGTCCTCGACAAGATCAATGGGATGTTCACCGCCAAGCATGGCAAGCGAGGCTCGGCGGCGCCTCCGGTGCCTGCGATCGCGGAGCTGGATGCCACACCTGGTCGCCCGGCGAAGACTACCACAGTTGATTGCCCGTTCGTGCAACCTATGCGCGGCCCGCAGGGTACGAAGATGCCAACTATGGCCCTGGAGCATCTCGCCATGCAGAGCTACTCCCGTGACGAGACCGTAGCCAGCGTCGACTCTCCAGTCGACAGCGTCATGAACGGAGACGGTGGCCAGCCCCTCCATAATTGGGCAGCTACCCTGATCACCAAAGCTGCGCGTGAGAGGGATCCGGCTCGCAAGGAGAGACTGGTGGCGTTCGCGAAGGTGCTCAACGACTCCATGATCAGTGCCCGCGAGGCTCAAATCAGCGCCGAGACTGCGCAACATGCGGCGAGGAGCGCGCAGATGTCCTACGAGATGACGCAGCAGAGTGTTGCGATGCTGCAGCGTCTGGCGGCGAGCTTGACCACACGAAGCGCCCGCCGCTCGATCAATAATGCTTGAAATGGTCGATCGATCAAGGACCTTGACGAACTCCCACTCCTCGCGAGCCAGTATTGCTGCGATATGGAAACAACAGGAGCTTAAAGGTACGTGCCGCATCCACACTCGGCATTCCAGGCTGCATTGGTATCAGGATTCCGCGAGAAGAGATCTGAGCACTGGCGGCAGCGTGAGCTGGACGATTAATGGTAATAATGGTCATGGCGACGGGTGCTGACGCCAAACGCTGGCGTCGGTGTTCGAATAATTCACGGCGGGAGGTGACACGTATTGTAACTTGTAACAACAACAAGACTGGTACATCTGTCTATCGGTACATCGCATAACGTCCGACTCTTCCGCCTCTGGGAACTAGCGTCGCCGACGTGGCGACTTGCGTTCAGCCTCATCGTTATGAAACCATCTGCCGAGTCGTTAGCAATCCAAGTGCCGACGCGCGACATCCCAGCGACATGCGCTTGACTGGATACACTGTACGGCTGTTCCACCGGCGGAGTCCAGCCCAGCGTGCGGGCGAGGCGATTCGCCTACGGCGCGGTCCTGAGCTGACTTAGTCCGCCCGCGACCCTTGCATCGAGCATCGTCATGACGCACATGTTTGTTCATCGACAATCTACAATGTACGCCATGACGAGACTGCCCAAGCTGCGATGTAGTGCCAGCGGGTGCGGACAAGCTGTAGATACATAGGTAACGTGTGAGACCTCACCTTCAACTATCTTAACCTAAGATACAATCGCCCACGACTCTACACTCACTACCAAAATGTCTTTGTCACAAGCAGCAGCGCAGGTCGAGCATGCCATCGGCCACAGAGACAACGCCATCACCGCGCAGGATGTCACGAATCCAGCCAAGGACCGCGCGAAGTACGGTGACCCGACCGAGAACATGAAGGCGCTGGCGTGGATCGGCAAGAACAAGGTCGAGATGAGTGAGTCGTCTGCCCCCAGCACCTACAGCACCGCTGCTCACACGCAGTAGTCGAGTGCCCCAAGCCCAAGGTGTTCGAGCCTCGGGACGTCATTCTCAAGGTTACCGGCAGCACCGTCTGCGGCAGCGACCTCCACCTGCTCCACGGCAGCGTGATCCAGATGCAGAGCGGCGATATTCTCGGCCACGAGTTCTGCGGCATCGTGGACGACATGGGCTCGGAGGTGAAGGGGTTGGAGAAGGGCCAGAGAGTGGTCGCGAGCTTCCAGATCGCCTGCGGAGCTTGCTACCACTGCGACCAGAAGATGTCGTCGCAGTGCGAGCGGACCAACTCCAACACCATCGAGCACGGCATGTACGGCGGCAACACGGCCGGCATGTTCGGCTACTCCCACTTCACGGGAGGCTTTGCAGGTGGCCAGGCCGAGTACGTCCGCGTCCCGCTCGGCGATGTCAACCTCCTCAAGATCCCCGACGATGTGCCGGACGAGAAGGCACTCTACCTCTCCGACGTCCTCTGCACAAGCTGGAACTGCGTCGTGGACACGAAGGTCAAGGAGGGCGACGTGGTCGCCATCTGGGGCGCCGGTCCCATTGGCCAGATGTGCGCCGAGTTCGCCTTCATGAACGGCGCGAAGCGGGTCATCATGATCGACAACAACTGGCGGCTCGACTTCGTCAAGGCGAAGTACCCCAAGGTTGAGCTGCTCGACTTCTCCAAGGTCTCCGGCTCCAAGGGCGTCGTCAACAGGCTGAAGGAGATGGTCGACGGCCGTGGACCTGACATCGCGCTTGAGTGTGTGGCTGGCGAGTACCCCAAGAGCATCATGCACAAGATCGAGATGGCCGCTGGCCTTGAGACCGACACGCCCGAGATCCTGAACGAGATGATCGAGTCCGTCCGCAACTACGGCAGTGTGGGCATCACCGGGGTCTACGTGGGCTACACGAACCACTTCAACATTGGCTCGCTCATGGAGCGCGGTATCCGCTTCATCGGCAACGGCCAGGCACCCGTCCACCGGTACTGGGAGGACCTTCTCAAGAAGATCCAGACCGGTGAGATCGACCCGCTGAAGATGGTGACGCATCGCGTGCGGGTCGAGGACCTGGCCAAGGTGTACTACAAGTTCGAGGCCAAGGCGGATGGCATGCAGAAGGTGTACGTGGAGACGCGGTTCTCGGCGCCGCCTTGCGCAGGCAGCCCAGCTTTGACGACTTACTAGACGGAGCGTACAGGTTGAAAGGGTGATACCATATACGTAGCCTTACCAACTGAAACGCATGATGCCGGACAACGCTCAGAATGCAAGTTTGACGATGCACCTGCAGCCTCCAGGCACATGTGACCGAGTAAACATATGGGAATCAAGTCACAGAGAGTAAGAGTGGTCCGCTCGAGACTGTCTCAGATTTGTTGAGCTTGCGGAATCTGGCGAGCCGCTGCTATGACCGCCCACGTATTGCGCAACCTAGATCGGGGATAGTGATGGGCTGCACAAATTCTCTCGACTGGCAATTCCCTACTCCTCGGCCTCAAAGCACTCACCTCCCCTTCCTCCCTGCCCCGACAACATGTCTCAAATTGCCAAAACTCAGTACTTCGCTTATTCTCTCCCGTCCAGCAAGCAGCATGACCAACCGATCCATGCCGCATCCCCATCCACCTGTAGGCGGCAGACCCCACTCCAACACCTCCAGATACGCCTCATCCACCTCCGCAACCCCATCGCCCTCGCTATCCACCCGTCGAGCTTGCAGCTGAGTCTCAAAGTTCCGCCGTTGGGCGACCGGCGAGTTCTCCTCTTCGTACATGTTCGCGTACTCGCGGCCTTGGATGAAGAGCTCGGCGCGGGCGGCGACAGTATGGCCGGTGGTGGGACAGACGAAGTGCTTGGACAGCGGTGAGAGGGCGGCTGGGTGGTGGGTGATGAAGGTGGGTTGTTGGCAGAGAGGTTCGAGGTAGTGGCTTGCCAGGGCGTCGAGGAGTCGAGGGATGGTGGGCTTGCCAGGAATGGGTAGGTCGTGCTTTTCGAACACCGAGACGAGATTACCAGATGTGTCTGGATGGTCGAGGGGAGGTAGCTTTTGACCAAGCTGGCGCTCGAGGGCAGGTATGAATTCGAGGCGCGGGTATGGCCCACGAAGATCAGGATGCGGCGTAAGCAAAGGCTTGACCACGTCTCCACTTCGAAGCGCCTCGAAGCATGTCTGCAGCGAGAGGAGAAGTGCCTCGGTCGTTTGCATTAGGTCCTCCAGGGTGGCCAAAGCTTCGTAGAATTCGCAGATGGAGAACTCGGGATTGTGCGTCGCATCAACCCCTTCGTTGCGAAAGGCTGGGCCAATCTCATAGACCTTGCTCATCCCACCCACTATGAGTCGTTTCAGCCATAACTCTGGCGCAATCCGCAGATTGAGCTTCTGACCTTCGAGCTCGGTGGCCTCGGTCTCAAATGGTCTGGCAACGGCGCCGCCCGCTCCGGCTGTGAGCAGAGGCGTGCTGACTTTAGTGAAGCCCGCCTTGGCGAAAAAGTTGCTCATTTGATGTTCGAGATGGTGTCGTACCAACAAAGGCTGGATCGTGTCGGGATCGACCAGCATATGGAGGTGTCGATGATGAGCGCGCGTCTCGGGGTCATCGAGCATCTCCGGGATCTGATGGAGAGACGGCGATAGCAGCTGTGGGACCTGTGTGGCGGTGATCGATAGCTCGCCGCGCGCGGTCCTGTGCGGCCAGCCCGTCACGCTATACCAGTCGCCCTTTCGAGCTGTCCTGGCGAAGCCGGAGAACCCAGTGGCGTCGCTGCCGGCCTCCTGCAGCTTGCCCATTGAACACAGGACTTGGAGACTTGCGCTGCTATCACTGATGTGCATGAAGACTAGCTTGGAGCCAGCTGTCCGGAAGGACTGTACCTTGCCTTGCTGCTATCTTAGCATGTGCACAATGCGGTTGCGGATGGCCGTCTCGTACCTGCCACGGTGATGGTCGCATCCAGACTGTGGTGGCGGGTCACATCTCCGTGCGATGTTGTACCATCATAGGTCGCACGGAAGTCACTCAATGGCATGCGCGTCTGACGAAAGCCCTTCGGCAGCCGGGGATAGCATCCAGCGAGTGGCTTATGCGCCTGTACCTGCGCAACGCGCTTCAAGTAGTCTGATGTGGCGTCTCGGTCGCCTTGTCGTTGCTCACGCTGGCGTGTAGCAGCAGAGAAGGGACGGCAAACCCGGGCTTGGCTGTGGCGGAAGGAGTGGAATAAGTACGGCCGTCGGCAGCGGACGACATTGTGGGACATTCCCTAGCCTCTACAGTTCGTCAGCATCTGCTCTCGCACATAGCTACTGCGTGAAGCGGGAGAAATGGAGATCAGAATTGAGATCGTGGTAGTCATATTTCGAGATGAAATCGTACGCAGCGGTTCTAAGGCTTGTGTGTTGTCTCATCATGTGGTGTAGTTGATTAGGCCGAGCCCGAGGGGGCTATACTCACGTGCGGGATGGCCTTACCACGACGTTGTCATGACTGCTAGCCGGCCACTCCTTTCAGTGGTGAAGGAGGTCAAGAAACTCTTTCAATGCAGGCGGCCTCTAATTGCGGACGCGGGACAGGGAGGGCGCTCCCGAGGGTACCAAGCCTTGCGGCTCAGCCTCCACCTCCACTCTGGGCGGAACTCTTGTGTGGACGGATGCTTCGCTCGCAGCAGGAGATATACGAAGGAAGCCCGCCTCATACTCTGCTCCTCTTGCCAGCCTCTCGAGACCCTCCCCGACATCCTTCTCCGCGAACGATCGGGTCCGCGAGTGGGCACTCTCCGTCAACAGGGAGACCCACGTGTTCACGCTCCCCAGACCCCTCCTGACTCCGCTCACCCCACGCCCGCCTCAACACCCTGAAACGACGGCATTGCTACGAACGGAACACAGTCTGGTCGCAAACCATCCGCGAACGACGTCTGCCCACCTCTCCGCCCTCACGAGCCTCTCACGCGACAGCGCATTCGCTTCCGTGCTTGGCCAACGACCTCGCGTCAGCCAGCGATCCTTCCGCCTGCTTGGCGCAAACCAGCCTCGAGCTGCAATCGTCCATCTTCGACCGCGAGGCCGCCTCCCAGCGGCCTGTCACTCGCAGCCATAGCTTCCAAAGCGCACAAAGCCCGCGCGTCCCTCCTGGGCGGCAGTGCCAACAGCGCCTACTCGCCCCTAAACTCCCTCACCAGCAACAACGCGCGCTACGAGAGCTCGCTCACGGGCGGGTACCATGATCGTCAGGGCCTCACATCAACAACCTCCCTCGGCAAGTCCAAACGCAGAATGCACCTCCCCAACACCCGCTGGACGTGGGCGTTCATGCTCGTGACCCTCTGCCAGTGCATTGTCAGCCTGGCGCTGGAGGGCTACGTGTTTGGCAAGTTCCAAGAGAGTCTCGGCCCCGGCTCGGAGGCGGGACATGGCAAAGAGGCGCAGCCCAGCACGTTGACGATACCCACATACCTCGCGCTCTTCATCTTCGGGTTCGTGTACGAGCTGGTGTTGGTCTGGGACGCGTTGCGCCTGAAGAACACGATCCAAGTGATCGGGATATGCATATACAACGCGGGACTGCTGATCTACGCGTCGGTGGAGATGACACAGGTCGACGATGCGATTAACGCGCTGGCGGGCGTGCCTGACGCCGTGGATCCGGGCCTGTGGCGCACCCTGCGACCTTGGCTGATCGCTGCGCCGTGCGTGATAGCATTGGGCACGGTGCTGCTCAGCTTCATCGCATGGAAGCTGTATGATGAGTTTGCATGGACGATCTACAAGCACATCTCTGCGGATCTGCGGCTGAAGAGGCGCTATTTGACGTATCAGGTAAGTTTGACCAGATGGGGAGTGAAATTGAGGTCGTGGATGGGGATTGCGCGAATTCCGCACCTGCCCGATGCGCCTTGAGCCAAAACCCACCTCACTCCATTGTTACCAGTCTGACATTCCATCCACAGATCTACATCGCCCTTCTCAAGTTCGACTTCTTCTTCTTCCTCGGATTCACGGTCCAATTCCTCGTTGTGGTCCCAACACCACCTCGGTCGAACGCTGGATCACCGTCGCCGCCCTGCCTATCACCGTCGGCCTCCTCTTTCTTGCAGCCTACATCACCCGCCGCGAGTCCACCTGGGGTCAGCTCCTCGTCATCGGAGTCTACTTCGCAGGCATGGCGTACTTCATCTTCAAACTGGTCCGGATGTTCGACGCCGATCCGAAGCGGTTGACGGAGTACCGCGCGGGCCGGAAGAGTCTGACCATCTTCGCGGTGCTGACGCTGATCGCGCTGGTTTTGACGATGATCACGGCGGTAGCCTGTCTGAGGAACTTCGGGAAGGGCTTGAAGCCGCATATTCAGAAGCGGGCGGTACCCAGTGCGGACGAGCTGAAGTACAGCAATTATGGGCCTTCGGATCGATTTAGCGGCGGACCTTTGCAAGCTGGCAGTCACCAGCTGGGCGAGGTCCCGGGGCGCATGACAATTGATTGAGCGAGAAAATTCTGGCTGGTTTTGGTGCACTTCTGACGACATGTAAGGATGCTGGCGTTGCTTGGATCTGGATCGAAGTAACCTTTGGACACTTCAGATTAGCTACCTTGAACCTTGCTACTCTTAGCAATTGCATAGTCCTCATGTACTCCATCGTCTCGTCCGTAATGACGGCTCAGTCCTTCTTCGCCGCGGATCGCTCAGCCTTAACGGCCTTCCTTTTGGCTTCGACCTTTGCGTCCTTCACCTTCTGTCTCTCATATCGTACCAGATCTTGGAGCATCTCATCTCCCAACGCTTCGCGATCGCCGCCCGCGCTCTTCAAGACGGCTGTCGCAATGCGGCCCTTCGATCTTAGCAATGTCTCAGGTCGAATCTTGCCCTCGCGTTGCTTCTGGGTGTCTTTGCGCGCTTGAGCGCTGTGCGCCCACTTTACCAAAGTGGCTGCCGACTCGATCTCTGTTTCCTCGAGGGTGATTGGTGCTGCGATAGGCGATCTGGAAGTGCCAAGGCCAGGGATTTTTACGCTGGCGATGTAGTCCTTCACGCGGGCGTCTCTAGAGCAATGCGGGACATCAAAGGATCATCGTGTGCCATGGCAGAGCATAACGAGGACACAGTCATGCGGAGAGCGTCAAATCTCCATGCTGGGTCTGGCTACACGCTGCTCTTGGAGGACGTTCTCGCTGCTGCGGTATAGACCGATCGGCAGGAGGACCCATGCAGGCGAAGAGGGCTTCCGCGAGGCTCTCCTCTCCGCAGCACTGCGCTCCTGCCGTGCGAGAGTTGCCCGCCAAGTATTGGCCGATGGTGCCATTGTGGAGATAGGTCTCGTCTGCGTGACATCGCGCGTGCATCGATGCCCGCTCGATGCTCGTATGCATCGTCAGGAGTCCGTGTGCTGGATCGGAAGCCCTAGCGCCCAGCTTCGGGGACTGGCCAGCAGTTGCTACGCGATTGCTAAGGGACGTGGGGCTCACGTGCTGACGTTCCGAAGCTTGATGGCGAGGAGGTCTCACTCCTGAGAATCCATCGCAGCAGGTCTGCTCTGCAGCACCTCTGTACTGCTGATATGGGCACGGAGGCGTCGTTTCAGGAGGGAGACGCTGATCGCTATGCCTTCCGTGACGTCGAGGCTCGAGCAGAGCCGCCCGCGTCTGGGAATGTCTTCGGTTGCCCAGAGATCGGTGGACCACGGGCGCGGCAGGAATATGACCGGGCACTTGGAACTTCAATACACAGCGACTGCACAGCCATTGAAGTCCTACAAGACCGAGCGATACCAGGTTGGGATCACATGAAGTAACTTCTAGGTCCTGTAGCTCTACATCAATAACACGACCGGTCTAAGCTCTCCCATAACCTATGCCGTTCCTCGAACCTAGACCTATGTTGCGGAGAAGCCGGCATCGGCTCTCTGTGATGCGGACCGACCGTTACGAGGGTAAATTGGCGTGGTCTGTTCACTTGCCAGATCCCAGCTCGTGGACAGTACGATAGTGTGAGGTCGATGATACGTGTACGTGTACAGATAGTCAGGTCGAGGATGGGATGTGCCTGTCTGGCGTCCGTGAAATGCACGCCGAGTCGGTCGTGTTGAGGCGTCGTGGGTCCTGATGGGCGTAAAGGACGTCTACATCACCCTATGCATTGGGCAGACCCACCTCGGCCGTACTCGCCTTCCCCAGTCTCGCCGAGTCGCGGGGCGGTCATGCGGGAGCCCCGCTCGTGGCAGCGGGCGCTTGGCCTGTTCCTGACCGCACCTCATGTGCGTCGTGACGAGAGCCGGTTGCTGGTTGTTTGCGGGGAAGGTCGTATGTTGCACGGAAGATGAGGGGCATCGCTGTCGACGGTGCATCGGTGCGGCCTGACGCGGATGTCGGGTCATGATTGCGAGTCGCAAGCTTATAAGAAGGCCAAGCCGCTTCGAGAGTACCTCAGTGTCCCTCTTGCAGCATAGTAGGTCCAAGATGAGCCGCTCTATCTGGGCCGCGGTGTACTTCGTCGTCTCGTCCGTGGTGTCTGCCCAGTCCACCTCGTCCGCAAATGGAGCGGATGGCCTATCTGCCACCAGCGCCCAGGTGACCGCGAGTCCCACCGTCGGTACAGCGACCATCAACGGGACTGCCACCACATTCAGCATCGCCTTTACCGTTCCTGCATCCGCGGACCTTGGCCCCAATCTGCTGCCCAACATCAAAGGTCGGTCAAAGCAATCCAGAATACTCGGAGGCCCGCTGACATGGACACGGACCAGATCCAAACGCGAAGCAAGCACAAGCCCTCTGTCCAGGCTACACCGCTGTGGATGTAGAGCGGACAGAGAATGGTCTCACGGCGACGTTGAACCTCGCTGGGGCGCCATGTAACGTCTATGGCACGGACGTTGAAACGCTGTCGCTGAAAGTTCGTCGCCGTCGACCGACCATCTTCGTCTTCAGAGCTAATGGGGACTGTTGATCTACAGGTTGACGTGCAGTCGGCTCATCGGCTCCGAATTTCGATCCAGCCTGCCTATCTTGACAGCAGCAATACCAGCCACTATATCCTGCCGGAAAACCTGGTGCATCTCCCACAGCAGGGTGTTGTACAGTCGGACACCCAGGATGTGGATCTACAGTTCACGTACAGCAACGATCCGTCCTTCAGCTTCACAGTGCTACGGAAGAGCACTGGAGACATCCTCTGGGACAGTCGAGGAAGCGTTCTCGTGTACGCAAATGAACATCATGCTCGGTTGTAACCTGACTGACTGTGGCACTCGCCACTCGCAGTTACGAGAACCAATTCATCGAGTTCGTCACTCAGCTCCCACAAGACTACAATCTATACGGTAACGTGCATCTTGTTGCCGAGTCGCGAATCCCGTTCTGATTCGGTTGGTTGCAGGAATGGGCGAACAGATACACGGCCTTCGCCTTGGCAACAACTACACGACAACCTTCTTTGCCGCGGATGCGGGAGACCCCATCGACTACAACATCTACGGTGTGCATCCGACCTATCTGGAGACTCGCTACTTTGAGACCGACGTGGAGACGGGCGAGAGGACACTCGTCTCGATCGACAACGCTACAGCCAACGGAACCTATCAAGGCATAAGCCACGGTGTCTACATGCGCAATGCTCACCCCATGGAGGCACTGCTGCTCCCAACGAACTTGACCTGGCGGGCACTGGGCGGATCGATCGACCTGTATGTCTTCGACGGGCCAAGCCAGGACACTGTGAGTATATATACCGGTGTAAACCCTCAGAGTTCGCCGAGTCATCTGCTGACCCTGGCGCCCAGGTGACCAAGCAATACCAGCTCGGCGCAATCGGGCTTCCGGCCATGCAACAATACTTCACTTTCGGCTTCCACCAATGCCGATGGGGCTATAAGAACTGGACGGAGCTCGAAGCCGTCGTCAACGCTTATCGAGCCTTCGACATCCCGTTGGAGACGGCATGGACAGACATAGATTACATGCAGAAGTACAGGGATTTCACCAACGACCCGAACACCTTCCCCTACCCTGAAGGGCAAGCATTTCTCGGACGGCTCCATGCCAACGGCCAACATTACATCCCTATCGTCGACTCTGCGATATACGTCCCCAACCCGGCCAACGCCAGCGATGCGTACAGCATATACACGGATGGAAACGACTCGGGCGTCTTCCTGAAGAACCCGGACGGAAGCCAGTACATTGGAGAGGTTTGGCCGGGCTACACAAGCTATCCAGATTTCCACGCTGACGGTGCTGTCGATTGGTGGACAAGAAGCATGCGAGGGCATCATGACAACGTACCGTGGGACGGTATCTGGATTGACATGTCCGAGGTCTCGTCATTCTGCGTGGGATCCTGCGGGAGCAACAATTTGTCCTTGAACCCGGTACATCCGTCGTTCGGCCTACCTGGCGAGCCCGGAAGCGTTGTCTACGGCTACCCGGAAGGTTTCAACCTCACCAATGCTACGGAAGCCGCCGCAGCGAGCTCTTCTGCGGACGCCCAAGCGTCTTCTGCTGCTGCGGCCTCACCGCCTAGTACCGCGACGGTACCTTATTTCACCAGCACCGTCACCCCGGGAGTGCGGAATATCAACCAGCCACCGTACGTCATCAACAACATCAATGGCGACCTCGCGGTGCACGCCGTCAGTCCCAATGCCACGCACGTGGACGGTGTGCTGGAGTACGACGTCCACAACCTCTTTGGCCACCAGATTCTCAACGCCACCTACCAAGCTCTGCTTGACATCTTCCCGGGCAAAAGGCCTTTCATCATTGGGCGGAGCACATTTGCGGGCACTGGAAGGTCAGTAAGCCAGGCGCTCTAGCCGTTTGGAAAGCTTTCTGAGCCATTTGCTGATATTGTATCTCCAGGTGGGCTGGCCATTGGGGCGGTATGTCTTGTGTTCCGTCTCCGCACAACTGTTTGAGCACCTGCTGATGTGCTCATGCATCGCTGTCCAGGCGACAACACGAGTCTGTTTGCCTACATGTACTTCTCGGTGAGATCCTCATCTTTGTCGCTTTCCGAAACATCAGCTGACCCTCTGCTACTGCCCAGATCTCCCAGGCTTTACATTTCAGCCTCTTTGGAATCCCGATGTTTGGCAAGGCTCGATCTCTCCAAACGACGGAAACGGCCGCTAATCCGGCGCAGGTGTCGATACGTGTGGCTTCAACGGCAACAGCGACGAAGAGCTGTGCAATCGCTGGATGCAGCTGTCGGCATTCTTCCCGTTCTACCGGAACCACAATGTCCTGTCTGCGGTAAGGGTAGCGGATAGATGTACGCATGGTGCTCGAGCTAATCTCCGCCCCAGATCCCGCAAGAGGCGTACGTCTGGTCTTCCGTTGCGGAGGCTTCACGCACCGCAATGGCCATACGGTACAGCCTGCTGCCGTACATGTACACGCTGTTCTACTACGCCTCGACAACCGGCAGTACAGTGATGCGTGCCCTGGCGTGGGAGTTCCCGAACGATCCTACCCTCGCTGCCATCGATAATCAATTCCTCTTGGGTACGTTGATGGCTTACCTCACTAGGAGCTGGATACTCGTTGACTATCATTTTAGGCCCGGCTATCCTCGTCACGCCCGTCCTGGGACAGGGTCTGACCTCGGCGAGTGGCGTGTTCCCTGGTATCGGCCAAGGCGAAGTTTGGTATGATTGGTATACGCAAGAAGCTGTGGTCGCCGAAGCGGGCGAGAATGTGACCATCCCAGCACCCTTGGGTCATATTCCGGTCTACATCCGTGGTGGATACGTCTTACCGCAGCAGGAGGCTTTGTACACGACCGCCGAGTCACGAAATAGTTCGTGGTCGCTACTATGGTAAGGCTAGCTCTATGACTGTCTCACTGTCACGCTCCGTGCTGACATCGATTCTCTAGCGCTCTAGCAGCAGATGGGGTACGTGTCCCCGCTGAGACGCTTGGAGACACCTGCTGACGATTACACCAGACGGCTTTTGGTCAGGTCTACATTGACGATGGCGAGAGCCTCGTGCCCGAGGCGACTCTGCTCGTCGACTTCACCGCCAGCAACGGCAGTCTCTGGGCGTCTGCTCGTGGGACATACCAAGACGGCAATGCCCTCGGCAACGTCACACTGATGGGCGTATCGATCCAGCCCAGCACGGTCACGCTGAACGGTCAGTCCATCGATGACTGCGCGGCGTACAACGCAAGCAGCAAGGTTCTCAGCATTACGAGCCTGCAGAGTGCGACGAGCGAAGGGGCGTGGAGCCAAGACTGGGTGTTGACGTGGGAATGAGCCGAGTCACTTTTATAAGAGGCAACCAAAAGGTATGTCGGAGGTCGATGTAGCGACCTTTTCCGCAGCCTTTACTTATATGATGGTCGGGATCGTTCATGTCAGCGCACGAGGCGGCTTCTGCGGTCCGGAGAAGGCGCAACTGCTGCGTTTGATCCATTGGCGGATCAAGTGCGCCACTCCGTGTGCGTGTATGGCGAATGTTTGCTGTGTTGCCCGTCGACGACTATAAGCAGTCTCATGTACCGAGGACTGGTGTGCTCTCCCGCAGCACGAGGTAGGTCTCGTGCCCGGTCATAACCTGGAGACGTGCTCCGGGACCCGTGCTACGTGTGGGACGATGCTTCGCCATGGCCTCAAGGGCTCGCGAAACGAGGCATGGGCCGCCAGTAGAATAGAGTATATAGTGGTGCGAAAGAAGTGCTGAGTGCAACACTGTTGGAGGAAGATCATTCACCTGCACAACGGAGACTTAGACTACGTGAAGCATCAACGTTGTGCGGCCTCTCCGGAACGTCAATGTTGTGCTAAGCAACGATGTAGAAGATCGAATAGTCGTTGACCAGGTAGATACAAGCGAGATGATAGGATTGCTAAGAGAGCATCATGAGCAATCCCCGTAAGATCAAGTATCCCTCGAGCTGGGACTCAGTAAGTGAGTAGACTATCCAAGTTCTACGATGGCAACGAGATGCCGATGCCAATCGAGAGCCAATGCTAGCATCTCCGCAAAGCAAACGTGGGATGGAGGAACGGCATAGACCACGAAGATCACAATGCTTGTTAGATCGTTGGGGCGATCGATGCAGAGATACCGGATCCTAAACTGACTTTGGACGATCTCAACCTAGTGTTGTTCGAATTTGTAGGCCCTCAATGGCTATGCAATCGCTATGACAAGCCCCGTGCGCGTGGTATGCCCCTGCCGCACCTGTAGTCCACCGGCATCTAGGCAACGGAAGCCGTTCGAGACCGCCGAGAAAGCGGGTCTCAAACACGAGGGTAAGGAGGTA
Organism: Teratosphaeriaceae sp. CCFEE 6253; assembly: GCA_033119285.1. Lineage (NCBI taxonomy): Eukaryota > Fungi > Ascomycota > Dothideomycetes > Mycosphaerellales > Teratosphaeriaceae > Teratosphaeriaceae sp. CCFEE 6253. The sequence continues at coordinate 23,216 of JAWDJV010009413.1, forward strand.
TGGAGATGGGTGCTGTTGCTGCAATTGCTATGCACTTGCTATCAGCGATCAGGTAGCTACGCGAATCTATCTCGAACAGTTGAGAGTCTCTAGGAAGAGGGGCCGGATAGTTCGGAAGGAGAAAAGAGCGAGAGGTCAAGAAGCTGCGGCTCAGTGGAAGGCCGGTGACTTTGAGTCCCACGAGCAGATGATGCAAGAGGATCCCGAAGCCTTCGAAGCTTTTGAGCGGCGTGAGGCGGCGAGCGCTCAAAGCCGGAAGGACAACCGGAAGCGATGTAAGGACAAGATTCGACCTGAGACATTGCTAAGATCGAGGGGCCGCACCGCGGTAGCAGTATATGGGCCCCACCTCTCGTAGCAATCGGATAGCAGTTGCTGATCGATTCCCGAAGCAGATCACTGTCAACTGCGAGGTGCGGACAGCCGACCGCATGATCAAGCGATGTTGAGCCTAGAGAAAGGCTGCGAGTGGATCGGCGAGCTTCTCCGCAGTTCAAGGCGGGCCTCGTGCCCATGAAGCAATGTGCGAAGCGCTCTCCCGACCTGTGCTATGCGTGAGTTGCGTGCATTACCGCCAACCAAGTGCTGTCTTTCCCTCTCCCTCGCCTGCTCTTCCCACCTCTGCGCGCCGCTATCAAGACCGAAAAGGGGGCACAGTCAGGTCAGGGCCACAGTCAAGTCACTATTTGCATGATATGGCCGGAGCACTTCCAACATCTCAAGAACTTTGACCGCACACTTCACGCCTTGTTCGAAGTAGGTACGGTTCAATCACAGGTCGAACGAAGCCATCGCGAGAGCTTGGTCGACGTCCTGCCGCTTGTAGCCTGGCGTGCGGCCGAGACAGACTCCTTTCATTGACAAAGCTATCACCTCGTCAGTCACATTGGTCTTCCTCGACCTTCGTCAGTGAGCACTCACCTTTGACGAGCTTTCCCGTGTCAATGATGATATTCTTCTTGCGCGGCAAGCGGTGATTCTGCAGTGGTGTGACGTGATGCGGAGGCCGGAAGGCTGTGCGGTCCACGCTCTGCATGAGCGAGTCGGGCGCAATCTCGGTGGTAGCATTGCTGTTCCAGTGCGCGGTGTGCACATGCGTTGAGGTCTGTGCGCCGTTCTCCAGCCAATTGACACCGGTGCCCGGCTCCAGGAATCTCATCCAGTCCCCGGTCAAGGCATCGGAATACCCCACGTCGGTGAATGTCATACCAGCCAAGTCGGCCCACTCATCGTGGTTCTGTTCAATGAGACTCAGGTCAGACGCGGTTTGGCCCACCTCGACAGGTGGTGCACTATCGAACTCAAGCGGAGGCGTGGCGGGCATGCTCGATGAGGCGGTGCTACTGCTATCATCAATCTCTGCCTCGACGAAGGACTGATTGGGATCGATATGAATTCCGCGCTCCTCCAAGTAGCCCTCGACATCGTACGGATCGAACCACTCGCCCTCGTAGCCGGCGATCTCTACAGTCATGTCGCTGCTGAGATTGTTCTTCGCTGCGTTCTCTAGTAACGCCAGAGTCTGCGGGCCTACAAGTCCGAGGTTATACGCGCTCTTTCTGGCCTGTAGAGTGCCATTGACGTCGCGCCGGGGATAGTGCGTGCCTGCCCCACCGACATGGATGAGTGGGGCCTCATAGAAGTCCAGCGACTCCTGCACGCTTCGTGTGAGCATGGTCTTCAATGACGCGGTAAGGCGAGGGACATCATTGCCCATGAGCGACAGCTTGAACACGCGCTCGTATGTACTCTGGCGCCTTTTGCCATCGAGTAGCACATGGTACGCCGCCTCGAGACAGGACCGGTGTAAGCGGCGTCCGAACGTGGTTTCTTGGAAGCTATACGTGGTGATCGTCGGTAGCTGTCGCGGAAGCCGAAGCTCGTCTGGCAGGAGATTTGTGAGAGCGTCATCCCCGTTCGACTGCGGGTGCTTTGAGACGAGTGCTCGAGTCTGTTCTTGGGTGTTGAAGAAGTCAAGCAACTGCTCCTCCCCTTGCAATGGCTCAGGCACGAACATCGTGTACCCCATACCGACGATGTCCGGTGGTGTCCGATTCCGAGTCTGAGTGAGCACTGACTGATCAAGCCAGGAGGGCACGTTGATGGGCTCGGTCCCGCGATGACGCGACTCCTTGTCACTGCTGCCCGTGCCTGTGGTAGGGTGCTGCTTGGTCTGCGGCAGGTCGAAATCGTCCTCATCCGGGTTCCGAGCAGCCTTCATCAGCAGCTCGTACTGGGCCGAAGTCTCGCGCAGGTCGAGAAGCTGAGCCTCAGTAGCAGTGTCGGCCATGCGGGCCCTGAAGCCGGTGAAAGCCTTATTCATGAGCTCCAGAGTGTTGTTGAGTTCCGATACCCGTTTGCGCAGGTCTTCTAGCGTGCTCTCCTTGCGCTGCCGGTAGGCCCTCTGAGCCATGCGGATCTGCGTGCGCCGGCGCTGCCCATCACGTTAGACCTTGATGGGGGCTATCGACGAGAAGACGAAAGCCTACATCTGCCGCCGACTCGTCCTGCTTCTCGACCCGGGGCCGACCGCGCTTCCTCCCGTCATCGTCCCCTTCGGACGAGGAGTTGTTGCTTGCCTTGGAGGCGCGCTTCCGTTTCCTGGTGCCTTCGACCATCGTAGCCAGCGGTCCCGCCATTGACACTTGGCGATAGCGGGAGACCGTCGCAAGCCTACGGATGTCGAGCTGTATATGCAGTCCAGAACGCTCCGCAGTCACAGCGGTGGCGCTAGACTTGTTCTTGTCGACCCTCGCGCGTGGTCAGCATCCCGCCAACCTCTGGCCATTCAGAGGTGAGGAGGTTTGTAAGAACGGATGTATCGGGATGTGAGCTAGACGACTGCGGCGGGTGGTGCAATGTGAGGTGATCAGTAATCGGATGAATCGCCGAGGGCTCTTAGACGGAGGGCCATATATACCAAAAGCTCTTAATTCAACCTCACGTTTCCAGCTCTGGCTTCGTCTGTTCTAGCACTCTACAGCATGCTCTGTCACTTACAGCGCGTGGCATAGGCGTCACGGAATAGCAAGGGCTCACCTGTGCTCTGATTGTGTTCCGCTACTAACCTCGTCGTCGCCAACCTCGTCGTCGCTAGTCTTGTACAGCCTCGCTGACAGCTTCGCTACCGCACTCGCTCTAATACTATAGACTATTGAGTATGTTGGCTACAGTGTCGCCCTGTTACATACGAGGCTATAGCCTATTTACGTGCGAAGCCGCCGCGAGGCTTACATTAACTTTACATTACATTACTCTATTCACACACTCTCTTAATGTAGTACCTTCCTATTGTCACAATCGCGCTAGTTACATACAAGTACTTAGCCCCTATACCTTCGCAATTATTAGAACAAGTTAGCGTAAGTCGTAGCATTAGCCGCCACTATAACAGCTGCCGCTACAGCCATTACTAAGTAAGCGATATGGCTACCCTACAGAGGTATGCTTTTTCCCGCCTAATTTCTCGATTCGCTACTGATTCGCTGTAGCCTCGCTGAATTCCGCCGGCCGGAAACCTAAGACACGTCGAAATTCTAGTACTGTTCGCAGGAGGCATAGGATAAGCTAAAGAGTGCGGTGCTAGCGGTGCCTGCCAATAAGTAGAAGGCGAAGCTAGCTATGCTCCGCAAGATTGATCACGCTAGTCGGATCATAGAGACGGACGATAGCAAGGCTACGGCGCATCCATACGCCTATTGCTTAAGGGAGAAGCGTAGTAGTAGGCTAATCGTAGAGGACGCGTGCTCGGTGTTTGCGAACCGAGCAGATAAGGCTTATGCTAATTGCAAGCGCAATTAGCGAGGGGGCTGCGCGGCTAGTATGGCGGTTACGGAGGCTTCGGTGCCGGTAGAGGAGCAGCTAGTACAGCAGGCGCTACGTGCTAACGAGCTAGATAAGACGGTTAGCGAGCTTGTTAATCGGATCGACGAGCTAAGGGGCGAGGTTGCTAGGCTGCGTACTAAGGTTACTAGGCTGCGTGCCGAGAGGGCTAGCGAGATGCAAGGGGTAATGCAAGGGGCAGTAGGAGGGGATAATGCGGCGCTAGAGCTGCGTAATAAGGTAGTGGAGATGTAGTACTTAGAGTTAGCCAATCGCTAGGAGTTAGCGCGTCTCCTACGGATGCTTAATACGCAGGGGGAGATGATCGATACGTAGAGCAAGATTAGCTAGGCTACCTTCGAGGAGGTTAAGAAGCTAAAGAAAGCTTAAGATAGATAGCGCGAGTCGTACTGAGAGTCGGCCGCGAGGCTACGAGAGACATCAATTAGACTTGCTAAGCTAAGGTAATACTACTTCCCGCCGTTGTTTCCTGTCGCCTATATAGCAATCGCACTGCGAGGCAACCGCGAGGCGATACTACCCCCATCCAACGCCAACACTAAGCAATGCCGCAAGCTGTCGCTTTAATCATTATACCGCGTATAGTATTGCGGCTAGCCGCGAGGCTGCCTGCGAGGCGCTACCTATCTAGCTTCGAGAGCGCCCTCCTTGTTATCCGATCTGTCGGTTCAATAACCGCTACCTTCCTCTGACGCTTCGGCTTTACCGGCTTAGTAGTAGGTAGCTCTGCTTTCCGCTTGCTCTGCTTCGTCTACTTCTACATAGTAGCTACCTTATTATGCATAGCCTACATAGCCTATAAGTCCTCTAGCACCACGCTACTAAGCTCGCTTAACGTATGCTTCTCCGACTGCGGCTCTAGCTTCGGCTCCGGCCCTAACGATGCTAGCCTACTAGTGATCTTCGACGGCGAGGTAGGCTTATACTTAATAGCTTTAGTAGGCGAGGGCTTCGTAGGCGAGGGCTTAGGCTTGACTAGTGTGTTAGTAAGTTTAGTCAGATCGACTACCTTCTTTCTCTAGTCTAGTAGGTCTAGTAGCTCATCTTCCGACGTTGCCTGCGACGGCTCGATGCTCTTACGCGGGCGCTGACTCTCGGCGGGCCTCGTACGCTCTAGTGCCTACGGTCGAGGGGGGTTAGGCCGAAAGTCGACGTCCCGTTTAATAAGGATCTTAACGTTCTTGCCTTGCTTACCGCTGTCGAACTTCATCTACTGATCGTCGAGGGTGTCGGTAGTGCTAGCCTCGCTAATGAGAGTAGCCGTCTAGCTATCAATACTAGGCTCCGCAATAAAGAAGTGCGCTATGTAGCCTTGTAGGCCACGAGGATAGCGAAAGGCATAGCTTAGTGACTTCTAGAGGAGATAATCGATCAGATTATCGTAGGAGTACTTAAATAAGGACTCGCGGAATCCATAGAGCTAGCTCACAACCTCTTCAGCATCTTCGTAGATAAACACCTTAACGCTGTCCTCTACAATCTACACCTACTAAGTAAATAGCGTTACCTTGCACTTGTACGCTTTGTCGATAGCCTTCTTGGCAATAGCAGCGGCGAGATAAGAGGGCTAAGCGGACTTAGCACGCTAAGTAGAGACCTAGCGTGCTATAGCTATGACCGATCTAGCATTTGGCGTGACACCTAGACGCTAGCGATCGAAAGCGTTGTTGCGGTTCGCCTCTACGAGAGCCTAATGCGGTATCGAGGTAAATAAGCGAAGCCCTACAGCCGGGGCCTAATGTAGCCTAGCTAGAGCACCGATAGCGTAAGTCGATGCGGCTAATAGGGTAGGATGACGGTATTACTCGGTGGACGGAGCGATCGCTTCGCTAACGCTTCGCTGTGAGCCTCGTACCGCCGGCGGGCCGAGAGGATGCTCTGGCCTACCGTTGGGCCTACGGGCAGCCGAGACTACGCAAGGATCCACTCCGGAAGCACGCATAGATCCAGCCTCGCTGCCGCCTCGCTGCGAGCTTCGCGTAGTTAATGATGCGGCGGGTGTATCTAAGTCGCGACTAGTTAATGGATTTGATGTAGCCTGCTTCTAGGGGTTCTTCTTGCTACAGGCCTTATAGTAGTTGTCGTCCAGGCACTGTATGTTATGCTCAACACTAGTTCGTAGGCAGAAGCTGCCCTAATTGTTCGTCATATCGTCTAGTCGCGGAAGGGTGCCCGTTAGCGGTATAGAGGGGGAGGGGGGGGGGGGCGTCAGGCTCAATAGCGAAGGCGGCGTGTGCTAGAGGCGTGTGCTAGAGGCGTGTATACTGTAAATTAAGTAGAAGAGGCGGCTGTGAGTTGAATAAGCAGTGTAGACAGGCCAGACGAAGGGGAGGATAATAGCTTATTATTAGTGCGGGCAGCCTGTCTTCGCGCCGGTAGCTAGAGTAACACAAACCTCCGTGTTTACGCGTTGTTAATGCGCCACGGTTATATAGCACTATGCATTAAGCCCGGATTAAGCAGCTCCTTATCCTCTAGCCCCTACATTGGCCCCCCCGCGGCGGCATTGACTTAACGGAGGCGCTCTATATTATCGCGTAATCCAGCATTAACACGGTAGAAGTACTCTAGTTCGACAGGCTTTGTAGACTCCTCGAGGACTAGCTTAAAGCCGAGGTCGATGTGATACTAGATTGCCTCGCGAAGAGCTAGATAGGCCTAGCGATGAAGCCGATTGCCGTCTACGTCGAATTCTCCGCTAGCGAGCGGTATTGGGCAGCCAACACTAGACAGATACTAAGTGCACTAGTTAAGAGTTGCTACTAGAAGATATTCTTCGGGGTCTAGTCTGCTAGTTAGTATAGGTTTCTTAAGAAGCTGCGCGCGAGGCACGCGCGAGGCACGATCGAGCAGTAGCTTACTATAAGTCCTCGAGCCTTTTCTTCCGCGCTTGCGACGTAGGCGAGGCACCTAGCGAGGCGTGTTGCGAGGCTATACGTACCGAAACTAGCTACATCGTCCATTATATCCCGCAGCCTCTAGGGGTCGATTGCTACACTACATTGCTAGCCGCCGGAGAGCTAAGGATAGAAGTACAGGGTATATGGCTTACTAGCAACGACGTGGTCGGCCTGCTTGCGGATGTCGTGTCTAGCCTATAGGTCGGCATAAGAAAGAGCGGTAGATCGGATGATTAGCATATATACTGCGAGGAAGGCGATGCGGTAGGCGATACGGTCCTTGTTAAACTCTCTAGCTCTACTAAGCTCTTCAAAGTGCTCCCGCTAGCGACGCAAGGCCGACCTTGATTGCTAGTTCCACTAGGCCTCGATGCGCTGGTTCTTCTTGCTTGTGCCGTACCGGAAGCAATTACCGAACTGCAGCGGCTAGCTATCATCGCGCGTGCGTAGCTCGCTACTAAGGGTAAGGTAGGCGGCGGCTGTAAGCTTAGTCTCCGAGCCACGGTTAGATCGGATGATCTACGGAAGATAGCCTATGCTAGCGACAGTGCACAGGTACTAGGTAAGTACGGATACCTAAGATCTGCCGCTAATGCCAATGTACATCCAGATAATGTGGCGCGAATAGACGTCGATTGCAGCATAGATTTGGATTCCCTAGTGCTCTAGCTTATAGTGCCTATCTATTGACTAGCAGTAATTAGGGCTAGGGACGGCAATGGCGCCTCGATGAAGCTTCGCGCGGCGCCTCCGTGCGTTAACGCCCTCCGGATTTGCGAGTCTAGTAGCATAGTACAGACGATCCCTACGGCAATTAGCGAGGCGCACTACGTAGCAAGCGGCGAGGCAACGTGGGCGTAGATACCTCCCCACGATGTTGTATTTCGACCGCATGTGCACGTAGAGATGCCTCCGGCTATAGTCCTCGATATAGCTAGCCTCTATCTCCTCTCTTACTAGGCCCTCTATTATCGCGTTAATCTCCTCGCGCCTAGCCTCATCTACAACCAGCCGCTTCTTCAGACCTAGCTTAATGCGTAGTCTCTATAGCCTCCTCTGCTCAATCTAGAAGCCGTCTAGCTGTAGGATCTAGATAGCCTCTTCGTCGGTAGATCGCAGGATAAAGAATAGGTATATTACGCGTGCCCGCAACTTAGTAGAGTTCTTGTAATGCCTCGCTCTTGAGACGACTCCAGCCGCCGAATACTACCGCTTCAATGTCGAGTAGCCGACGATGATGCCGTGCGCTATTAACAGGCTAGCGCGGATCTCGGTGTAGCTTATACTACTCTCTATTAGAGCTAGCAGCTCGACGCGGTGCGGCTCCAGGTCGATCTTCGGACGGCCTAGTGGCATAGTCAGGCTAGTAGCGAGTCTAGGCGCGAGGCGCGGCTCGATGAACCGGACGGTGCTATTGGGGGCGACCAGGCTGATGCGGCGAGTATACTGGGCGAGGCAGCAGCGAGTCTGCATGCGAGAGGCGCGTTGTAATGAACTTGATGCGGTAACGATAGCAACAGACGGAAAGCTGGAAACGTGAGGTTGAATTAAGAGCTTTTGGTATATATGGCCCTCCGTCTCTTACGGCCGCTTCCGAATGGTCAGGCTGTGCCTTCACAAGTGCTAATCACGTCAGGACAATGGCCAACGAAGCTCCCGTCTCTGCGCTTGCGCGTCGTCGGCGACAGAGTAGGCGCCGGCGACTATGCACCGCATGACCTGATTGCAGAGACGACCAGATGTTGGGACACTGCAAGCGAGTCAGGCATGATGTGCCAGTACCTTAGCTCCCCAGTCTCAACCCCACAAGACCGTGCGTTCACATACATCGACACGCAAGAGTGGGTCAGTCACGGGGTCTGTCGTTGATGAAAGGTGCATAGGGCGTAGTCTCGCAGCAACGACAAGGCTGGAAGACATGCCGATGCAGCGCTGCAAGGCCTGTTCGACGTGATGATGACTCGGAGAAGCTTCGGAGAAGTGTGGTGCCCGCGGCTTCGCTGACGAGCGCATATACCAATGCAGCAACAACAACAAGTAGGTATCATAGGTGAGCTGAGCCCGCAACGCCCAACCGGCTGGCACTGCTTCGTGCCCCGGTCCCCAGGACCGTTCAGTAATGCGACCTAGGACCCGATACGGCGCCCCAAGTCGTGCCGGTACGCAATTAAAGATGCTCCGAGCGTCCAACGACCTGCCAATCTAGCCCGCGATCAATATGGTCGGGTTATGCCAAGAGCCCCAGATATCTGCCGTCGGCAGCCAAGCAGACGTCATCTTCCTTCGCCCTGGTGGTTTCCATATCGGTGCTGTCCGAGAGAGGTTCATCGGCTGTGTGGGCCGCGGCGGAGATGAAGACGGTGAAGCAACCCTGAGCGACGGTGATCACGGAGGACCCCGCGACCAGTCCTCATCAGCATGAAGCATGGAGGATAGTGATACAGCAGCAAGCGCAGTCTGACCTCCCTCACACGAGCAGAGACTGATCAGGTGCTGTGCGACCTCAGAAGGACCTCCTATAACACGATACGATCAGTATTCCGCTCTTCCAAGCGGTGAAGACGACAAGGAGGGTACCACATACCCTTTGCATAGGATCTTCCTGGTCCGCCGTGACTATCGCCGGACTGTCGAGCCCGCCCGGCCCGTTCTCGGTGTATCCTCTGTCGACGAGCGTCGGCCGCTTGGGCGCCATCAGCATGCTGCTGCCATGCGAAGCGTCGCGCTCCAGCTCCTCAGCCAGGGTGCCTCGTCCGTCGTTCCGCCGTTCCAGTAGTGCCCCGCCCAGCGTTGCGCACTTCAAGATCGTCTGGATCAGCTGGTTGGGCTTGAGGGGTTTCGACAGATACTCATCCATCTGCGCCTGGATGCACTTCTCCCTGTCGCCCAGCATGGCGTGGGCCGTGAGCGCGATGATGGGTGAGCGCGCCAGGGCGTGCTCCTGCTCGTACTCCCGGATCCTGGCAGTCGCTTCGAAGCCGCCCATGACCGGCATCTGCACATCCATGAGCACGACATCGAAGCGCTTCTTCTTAATCGCCTCGAAGGCTTCCAGGCCGTTGTTCGCGACCGTCACCGTGTGGTTGTGCTTGGTCAGGATCTTGACCGCCAGCTTCTGATTGACCGCATTGTCCTCGGCGAGCAGGATATCGAAGGTCCGAGAGTGGTCGGCAGATATAGGCGCGGCGCGACCCTCAAGAGCAGGTATGAGAGCATTGCCCAGGTCGATGGGTAGACATGGCGTAGTCATGTAGCTCGATATGCCATTCTCCAGCGCCGTCTTGAAGCTGACCGAGATGGACGGCGCCACCATCACGATGGGGATGTACTTGAATCGCTCCATGCTGCGCAGCTTCTGCGCCGTCTCGGTCTGGTCCACGATCACACAATCGTACACATCCTCCTGCCGCATCTGCGCAGGCGTTATGCGTCCGTGGGTCACAACGCACGGGATGAGATCCAGCATGCGAATGCTATTCGCCAGCTCAGTCGCGCAACCCGTCACGCCGTGGTCGATGAACAAGACACGGTGCTTCCGGTATTGCTGCAGCTGCGGCATGAGCTTCGCCACATCCGGGTTGCCCAGACTCGCCACGCAGGTGAAGAAGAACGTGCTCCCGCTCCCGTACGTGCTCTCCACCCACATCCGACCCTTCATGAGTGTGACCAGCCGTCGCGAGATCGATAGACCAAGCCCGGTCCCACCAAATTTACGAGTGGTTGATCCATCTGCCTGCTGGAAAGTATCGAAGATGAGATCCAGCTTGTTGTGGTGGATTCCGATCCCGGTATCGCTGACCGCAAACTTGACCACCACCTCGTCGCTCTCACATTGCACGCTCGGGTCCGAGAATATCTTGACCCTGACCTCGCCGTGCTCGGTGAATTTGACTGAGTTTCCGGCGAGGTTGAGGATGATCTGCCGCAGCCGGTATGAGTCGCCCACCACATAGTCCGGCACTGAGCTGTCAATATCGTAGACCAGACTGATGTCCTTCTCATTCGCCCGCACGGCCAAAGACTTCAGACTATTGAACACCAGGCTGCGCAGCGAGAAAGGCTCCTCTTCCAGGATCATCCGGTTCGCCTCGATCTTCGAGATGTCCAGGATGTCATCAATGATCGTCAGCAGACTGTTCGCTAACGAGAAGACGATATTCAGCATGTCGCGCTGATTGCCCTCCAGCTCGGTGTCGAGCGTCAGCTGCGTCATGCCGATTATACCGTTCATCGGCGTGCGGATCTCGTGCGACATGTTGGCCAGGAACTCGCTCTTCGTCTTATTGGCCAGCTCGGCCGCCTCACGCGCCTTGTTGTTGCGCTGAATGGACTCCCGGAGTTGCGAGACCATCTTATTGATCTTGTTCTTCAGCTCGTTCATCTCGCCCGAGGCTTCGACGGTAATCATCTTGGAGAAGTTGCCCTCCATCGCGGCGTTGGAGATGTCGCCGAAGGCGCGGACCTGCGATGTCAGATTCTGCGCCATGATGTTGACGTCCGTCGTGATCTCCTTCCAGCGGCCTGTGATTCCTTCCACCTCGGCTTGACCGCCCATCTTCCCGTCGACGCCGACATCGCGCGCCACACGCTTTACGGCCATGGACCACGCATCTAGTCGCGTGACCATGTCGTTGATCGTGTCCTTGAGCGTTCGGATCTCTCCCTGCGCGTGCACCTCAATCCTCTGCGTCATGTCTCCGCGCGCAATGGCCTGCGTGACGTCGGAGATACTGCGCACTTGACTCGTCAAATTGTTCGCCATGGTGTTGACGTTGTCCGTGAGGTCCTTCCACTTGCCCTCCACGTTCTTGACCTCGGCCTGACCGCCCAGCGTGCCCTCAGTCCCGACCTCCCTAGCCACTTTGCTGACCTCGAAAGCGAAAGTCCGGAGGCGGTCTACCATCTGGTTGATCGTGTTCTTCAGCGCCAAGATCTCGCCCTGGACCTCAGCCTCCACCTTCTTGCTCAGATCTCCCTTGGCGACCGCCGTCGTCACCTCAGCAATCTCACGCACTTGCGTGGTAAGGTTGTTCGCCATGCCGTTCACGTTCTCCGTTAGATCCTTCCACGTGCCTTCCACGCCATGCACCGTAGCCTGCCCGCCCAGCCGACCCTCCGTTCCGACTTCTCGCGCAATCTTCGTGACCTGGATGGCGAACTGTCGAAGCTGATCCACCATGGAATTGATCGTGTTCTTCAGTTCCCGTATCTCGCCCTTGCATTGCGCCTTGACCTTCTGCGTGAGATCGCCTCGCGCGACTGCGGTGGTGACTTCTGCAATATCTCGGACTTGGGTTGTGAGATTGTTTGCCATGGCGTTAACATTGACGGTGAGATCGTTCCACATGCCCTGGACGCCCTCGATCTGCGCCTGTCCACCAAGAACACCTTCGATTCCCACGTCTCGAGATACTCGAGTGACTTCCGTTGCAAATGTTCGTAGCTGTTCGACCATGGTGTTGATGGTCTGCTGGAGCTGAAGGATCTCGCCTTTGGCAGGCCGCTCGATCTTGCGGCTGAGATCACCTTGTGCGACAGCAGTCGTGACGACGGCGATCTCGCGCACTTGATCTGTAAGGTTCTGGGCCATGACATTGACTGGCATCATGTTAGCATAGCACTGACACTCATGCTCCATGGCACCATCATACCATTCCGAGTGAGCTCCGCCCAGATGCCATCCACACCGGGCACGACCGCCTGCCCACCCAGGCGTCCCTCGGTGCCGACATCCTTCGCCAGATGCGTGACCTGGCTCGCAAACTGTTGGAGCTGATCAATCATCTTGTTGATGGTGTGCTTGAACCGCGCAATTTCTGGATCCTTCTCCGTCATGTGGATCAGCACCTTCTTGCTCAAGTCCCCATTCGCCACCGCTGTGATGATGGTGCCAATCTCGCGCAGCACTTTCTGATACGTGGCATTGATCTGGGCGTTCTTCTCGATCTCCCGCTTGAGCTGCTCGATCGACGACGAGTTGCCAAGGGTGTCCAGCGCGGCTCTGGTGGCGGACTGCTGGTGTGTGAGCTGCGACTTGATGCCGTCGATGAAGTCCTTCTGACTCTTAATCTCCTGGGCTTGATGGTCGATGTGCTCGCGCACCCACGTGAACTGCTGTTCGGTCAATTGGCGTGGGGTGGACGGGCCACTGTCGCTCTTGGCGAGGAGGCTGTTAACCCACGACGCCGAGCGTTGTCGCGGCGCAGTCGCAGCTGCCACCTTGGGTGAGGCCGGCACCTCTTGGAACGCGGACGCTAAGGGCTCATTGGGTGTGATGGGGAGCGAGCTGCTCCCGCTGGCCGCCTTGGCCTCCAGCAGCTGGATCCGCGCCGCCAGCGCCGTCAGCTCGCGCTCCAGTGTACGCTTCTCCACCGAGTCCTCGCCCGGCAGCGCGATGTCAACGCTCTTGACGCCATTGGCGATCACGTGCGCTGGAAAGGAATCTTCGTCTTGGGTGGCGGACCTGGCGAAGTTGGCGAGGATGCTGGGCAGCGCGGCCGACGTCTCTTGGTGAGGCATGGCGAGGTGCGACAGGCTCAAGGATGGCCGCGACGGAGGGTCAGAGGCGCATGCCAGCTTGGCAGGGGTATAGCGCGTGCGGTATGGATGTTTCGTAGGGTCGTGCACAAGGGGTGGTCGGCGCGGACCGTGGGTGGAGGGGGGTGGAGGTCGTGTCGGTGGGTGTGGTGTCCAGGGTACGACGTCGACCTTCGACGCCGCTCGTCACTCTGTCGCGTGCGTAGGCAGTGATGGTCAATGTCAGGGTTACGGGCAACACAGGTGAAGACCCGACCTCTTCTGCGGCTCCGTCCAAGAAAGGAGTGGAGGGACGCGACCAGCGGGGCGGGTCGAATTGCCGTGGCGTGCGTCGGCGACGATCCCTCCTTCCGAAAGCACGACCACCTGCAGCAGCACGACGCCGGGCGCTCCTGCTGTTGCAACGGATCGGGCGATACGATCGGCCTTTTGCTTCAGCCCCCCAACGACGAACAGCTACATCCAGCTAAGGTAGCTACATGTATGCATGTGTAGCTGGGGAACGCGACGCCGAAACTCTACTCCGTTAGGGCGCTGCAATGCTTATGTTCATCGGGGGCCCTGATTGAATTTGATGTGGACCCTTCATCACCTACTCTGAAACACGGAATCGGAGCACTTGGAGCGGGCCGACTTTGCAGATCGCTGCCGAGTCGGGAGTGCGGATTGGAATCAGCCAATCGCATGACTGCCGCCTCCTACTGTACGTGGTCGGTAGGGTTGGGTAAATGAGCTCAAGTTGCAAAATGAGTGAATAGATGAGTTTGCCAAGCTACTCAATTACCCGCATTAGGTTTAGCGCTTATGAACTCGGGCTATCCCTACTAATCCCTACTGCCGGAGCTATCCGGTTAGCCTTAGGCATAACTTCTTAGCTTCTAACTCGAGACTCTAGTAGTATTAACAATAGCACTTTCTACGCGTTATATTTACTCTACTACCTTATCGACGCGTTAGATTATTATAGCTAGTAGTAGAGTACCTAACGAAGCCGTTAGATAGAGCTTCTTACGGTTTGTAGACCCCTCGCTTAAGACAATACGCGCTAAATACCTCTACTACTATAAGGTTAGCCTATAGTAATCTACTAACCTCTAGAAGTACCTCGATACGTGCGTACTATACTAGACTAAGCGTAGCGCTAAGTAGAGGATCGATAATACTAAGCGGTTAACTCGCATTAAGAGACTAGCTATTAGTAAGATTAAGAAGGCGGAGATTAAGCGCCTACTCGCACTCGGTACCTATATAGCTAGCTTACTATTAAATACGTAGGAGAATAAGTATATAGTTAAGGCTATTAAGGAGATTAATCTGCTAATAAGCGTACCGTACCGTAAGGAGATAGCCGTAGGTCTACTTAATAACCTATACTACGATACGAAAGGACTAGTAACTCCGCTAATTAACTCGGTAGCGTAGGTTAACCTCGCTATAAATAAGTCGAGCAATATCTAGAAGAAGAGGATTATAAACCTCTCCGCCGTAGTACGTACGTATAGCGCGTTCTATATTAGGTTAGAAGCACTCTAAGGCGTGTCGATTACTAGCGAGTAGTCGGCTTATAGTTTATTAAGAACGCTATTAATCTACTCGGCGAACACTAGCTCTATCGACTAAACGCGCTACTTACCGACACCTATCTAACTTAACGCGTATACTAGAGATTTATCCGATAGGACCTCCGGTTTCGGTACTTATTCTGCGTACTATACGTACCGCACGGGTTCTAGCTCCTTATTGGCGACATTGTCGGTACGCCGTAGTTTACCGACCTAGTTAAGGACGCGTACTTAGTAGTTAACGCGTTTATTAACTCGCCGCTCTAGCTTATACGGTTACGCGAGGTCTCTAATGAGGTACTTAGTAAACCGTGTACTTTCGTGCTATTAGTGCTTACTTGCTAGGGTACGTAGCTTACTATAGTTAAAAGCGTTATAACTATACTACTAGTACTAACACGGTTCTTTACTATTAACCCTAACGCTACCGTAGTCCCCGCCGCCGTAGACGATAATAATACCGCCTACGCTGTCGAGTGTACTCGCCGAGTCGGTCTTTAAGCTACTAGCGACCTCGTCTAGAGTTAAGAATTTAATACTAACCTTAGCTTCCTCTATAGCCTCCTTAAGCCTATCGATAAGGTTATTAAGATAGTAGAAGTAGATAGATATATACTCCGGAGGGTTATACTAAGCTAGTAGGCTATTATCGACGGCCTACGGCGATACGCTAGTAGCGAGAACTATAATGTAGCGCTGCTTAAGGACCGAGTGTTTAAGGAGCGGTATTAGCTATAGACCTCTAAGCTACACGTTATCGTATAGCTACTCGATCTATATAACGCTAGCGCTATTAATAAGCAAGGCACTACCGTATACCTATACGTACCGGAGTAACGCTAGCGAGTAATGCTCTACAACTTCTTTATAGGGTATAGGGTCTACTACGTTGCCGCTATAGTATAGTTTAATAAGTACTAGACGAAGAGTAGTCGCTTTACTAAGGGTAGTGCCGTATAGTAGTACGCTACCGAGCTAGAGCAGTTCTAGCTTACGATTCAATTAGTAGTACTAGAGCTCGCGCCGTTAGCTATAAGGTTAGCCTATACGCTAGCTAACTTAGTGCCTAATAAGCGGAGCTTCTCTGTCTTAAACCTACTATATAATAAGGTCCGTAATTGTTAGGACCATATTAACGTAAGACACGGTATGTAGGTAACGAGTTAGTTAGAGTGCTAACTACTCTATAAGACGGGTCGTATACCTATCGGACTGTCCTTGCTAACGAGTCGTCGGTGCCTACTAGCTAGCATGCCCTCCTGCCTGCCTAGCTCCGTGACAACCTCCCCCGGGCCTTTAAAACCCGGACGTCCTCGTCGGCATCCTTGTAACGCTCCGTTAGTCCTCGTCGAGTAAGGTAAGCACCGTTGACTACAACGATCGTGCGAGTGTGGGACGCGTGTCGAGTCGTAGTAGGTATATAACACGCGTAACGAGTTGAATTGTTATTGCCGCTTATGGTCGTAACGGTAACGTATCGTGTAATGCGTCGGGCGACGGCGGGTGCAGCTAAACTAGCCGTCTTAGGCGCTGCAACCGCAGGACTACTGCGACCGGTCCCTTGCTTATTGCGACTAGCTCGTCGATGCGCGCGCGGCCTTCCGTAGTACGCAGTTATCCGAAATCGATCCGTGAACCCGTGTTGGGCTTCTTAGCTAAGCCGGGACGTGACCCGCCCGACGTACCGCTACGCGTGCGCTTTAGCGACGGCGTAACGGGTTAACCGAGGTCTGTAGCGTGCCTAGCTAGCTCGGACGACTTGTCGACCGTAATAGCGACTTGTAATACGCGGGGGTACGCGGCTAACAAGGCGTCGCGGCGTGTAGTGTCGGGAACCTCGCCGTCGCCGTAGTTAAAGACGTTGTTTATAATGTCCTTCGCCTAGCGCAGCTGCTCGACGCCGATAGCGGGGTTGGTAGTAACGGCGCGCGTAATGTTCGCGTAGTTGTTTGGCGGTAACACCGTAGCGGCCCGGCTAATCGCGTCCGCGGCGTCGGTTTCGCAGTACCTAATCTAAGCGGCCCTTATAGCGTCGTCTTAGTCGACGCAAGCTATACCCGTAATCTACTGCGTAGCCGTCGGACCGACTGTCCGCTAGTCGTCGACTGCGATACCGCGCTTAGTCGCTGCGTTTAAGGCGTGTAGGGTACCGTAGTTAAGGGTATTGCGTAGCGTGTAGTTAGTAGCGTAGGCGTTTAGATACTCCGTGCGGTCGAGCTCTACTTTGTTACCGAGGCGAACGAGCTCGGTGCGAAGCTTCTCGATGTCTACTAGACGCCTCGTTAAGCGGACGTATGCCTAGTAGGAGGTACCCTCCGTAATGCGGATACCTAGCTCGCTAAGTACTAAGGTGTCGGTAATCTAGTAGGCGACTATAGAGCCGGAGTCGCTTGCGAGGACCGTATCGGTTACGCTCGCGCTCGAGCGGGTAGCCCTCTCTACCTTAGCGGCGGATAACGTAGTGTTTGCGTTTAACAAGTCGTCGTCGTCGTCCTCGCTATCGGTAGCGAACGGGTAGGCCGGTGTCTTGTTAGTCTCCTTAGTCTTTCGCCTAGGTGTCGCTAGCGGTCGACCGCTAGCCGTCTTCGGCTTACTACTCTTAGATAACGCGGCGTTAGCGTTTAACGAGTCGTCGGCGTCGCTAGTGTAATCGGCGACGACCTTCTTCTTCTGCTTTAACGTCGACGGGGTAGGGATGTCTAGTGCCTTCTACTTAGCCTTTCTTAACGACGTAGCTCTGCCCTTCGGCTTAGCGGGCGTAGCCTTTCCGGATAGTCTACGCGGTAATAGGAGAGGCGATAGGCTTCGTAACCTAGAGGCGCTATCGGAGGTAGCCGCGAGCGAAGCCGTAGGCGGTAACGATGCGGCGGCTACGTTCGGCGTAGTTAGGAAGCGGACGGGGTATATAGGGTAAGGCCTACTACCGTCCTCGTAGTCTAAGTCCTCTACGTCGATACCTAACGTGTCGTCGATCTCGGTGTCCTAGTCGATTAGGTTTAACTTACTGCTCTTCCTCTCGATTATTGCTAGCTACCTACGTAAGTTATCGTCGAGCGACGGGCGGATCTAGATAAGGAAGGCGATGTAGGTATCTAATAACCTATTGTAGTCGATGTAGCTTAGAAGGGTTATTATACCGAAGTTAACGTCGATTGTACGGTCTGCGTAGAAGAGGGTCGCGTCTATCTCGGTATTCTTATAGGAGACGCGTATAGGAGGGTTAGACGTCTCGTCGGTATTCGGAGGGCGTTGCTACTCGAAAGCCGAGCCGTTAGGAACTTTCCCGCTGTCTATAATACCCGGCCGGTGCTTAAAGAGGAGGTCGAACATCTCGCCCCCGTATAAGGTATAGACGCCTAGGACGTTAATGTAGCGGTACCTCTTTGTCTTCCTGTCCTAAGTAACGGCGGGTAAACCGAGCTACTTACGGCTCGTAAGCGGGTACCCGCGAGTATCGAAGGTAGCTAGCTACATCTTGTTAAGCGTAGAGAGTAGTAGCCTCTTCTATAGGTAGGCGAGGTCCATAAGCTTGTATACGTCCGTGTCGGTTAGTAAGGCGTAGTACGGCGGGAGCCGCTTCGCTGTGAATCTAGCGTAGACGTAGTTATATAGCTCGTACCCCTCGGTCTTACTAAGGTCGACCGGTTGATTAGGCTTACGCGGGGGTACTAACAACTCGGGAAAGTCGCTGCGGTTAGGGTCGTATTCGACGTAGAACGGGTCGCCGCTCTCCGTCGTACGGCAAGGTAGGTTACTAGCTATGTCGTCGGGGTAAGGGATATTGTACGGGGGAGTGTTAAAGAGCTCGCGGACGATTAGGCCGATTGCGCGAATAACGACCTCGTAGTACAGCTCGTCGTGCGGCTGTCTAATGTCGTAGTAGTTAAGTTGCGTATTCGCGGCGTACGCGTTGTAGTTTAGGCGACCGTACTACGAGGCAACGTCGGCGACCCGTGCCTAGAGTAGCGGTAGAGGTAGTAGGTAGCCGTTACCGTCGAGGGCAAATTCCTCGCACTTACGGATTAACTCGATTTGCCTAGGCACGTCGTCGCCAGTAAGGAAGATATGCTCGTAGTCGGGCGCGCGGAAAATCGAGTAGTTTAGGGCGTACTCCGACGGTATAAAGTCGAGCGAGTAGTCGCCCTAATAACCGCGCAGCTTAGCTAGTAGACTTGGCTCGTCTCTAATAGTAGCGTCGACGTTATCGATGTGTGCCTTAGTGCTTAAGAAGCGGCGGAGTACTAGATCCTTTACGGGACGGAGTACGTCGGAGGGCGCGAGGTCGTTAAGGTGCCGCGTTAAGTCGTCTACGGTCGGCTATAGCGTATTAAAAACTAGGCCGCGTTAATCGAGCTCGTCGTCCTCCTAGGTTAAGTACTATATGTTATACTTAGCCTACTCGTCTATCGACAAACTCTTACGGCGCTACTTATTAAGGGGTACGTAGTTAATCTCGCGTATATAGCGCTCCTCGAAATCGCCGGTATTAACGATCTATACGTAATTAGCGTTGTACCCGAATAGGCGGGAGCGGTATTCGTCGAAAGCGCTTTTAATAGACTAGCCGTCGCGAATAACGTAAGCTCCGATTAGCGCCTAGTAGTCGCGCAGTAACCCGATGTCGTTCTGTCTCTAGCCTAACTACTTCTCGGTCGAGAAAGCCCGCGGCTAGGCGAGGAAGGGATCGGTAACTTACGGGTGCCTATCGTTATATTCCTTAATAAGGTCGGCAGATGCGTCTAGGTTGGCGCCGTCGTACTAGACATTGTGCTTATTGCCGTAGCCTAACTACTTAACGAGGTATTAGGTAACGAAGAGATTGCCTCGCTTAGAAACGCGGCGGTCGAGTAGGCGTTTAATCTCGTACGAGTCGGCATCCGCGCGGTCTACCGTAACCGGTCCTAGCTCTATAACCTCTCGACCGAAGGGGTCGGGTCCTAACGGGACGGGCTCTAACTGCGCGACCGAGACGACTAGGTGTATCTTTATTACCGCAGGGAGGTCGAGTCGATACGCTAGCTTGCCTACTCTCTCCTAGATACGAAACGGCCCTTCTCGTTACGGGCCGAGCTTACGATTTGTCTAGCTAGGTATCTTATAGCCGTAGTGTAGGCGGAGCATTACCTCGTCGCCGGTTTTGAAATAGATAGGCTTGTATTTGCTATCGTACCGAATCTTCATCTGCACGTTTGCCTAGGCTACTACGTCCCCTACCTTAGCGCAAACAACGCCTCGTACCGCGGCGTAGTCTGCCGGCGGCAGGTCGTTAAGGGCGTTTAACGAGTCGAGGTTAGTGCGAAAGCCTATAGTAATCTCGTTAGGCGAGAAGCCCGTAGACGAGTTGCGCGAGTTATTGAGCGTCGCTAATAGGTACGGCAAGCAGTCCGTAAAATCCGCGGTCGGGTTGCCGGCGAGGAAGAAGCGTACGGCGATCTCGACGGTCTAGTTAGTACGTTCGGACTAGCCGTCGGTCTGTGGATAATATACGGTAGATGTAAGCAGCTTAGTACCGAGCCGCGCAAAGACGCCTCGCTAAAATTCGCTAAGAAACTTAGAATCGCGATCGGTAATAAGCTATAAGGGTATACTCTAATCGCGAACGCACAGCGCGTCGATCTATTCGACCGCCTACTTCTGCGCGGTCTAGTCGGCTACCTACCGGGGATAAGCGCGACACGCTTCGTACCCTTGTCCGTTATCGTAAGGAGGGCGTCGTAGCCCGCTAAGGTAACGGGCAGCGCTACTACGAAGTCTATCGCCGCTGTTCGGTACGGGACTACGGACGAGTCGATAGGCTTCAGCTCGCCGAATGGCTAGTAGCGGGCGGTTTAGTTACGCAGGCACGTTAGGCAATAGTCGATGTATTTATAAAGTCGACGGGAGAGGTAGCGCATATAAAAGGATGCGACGACCCGATCGTACGAGCGGTAGAAACCCTAGTAATAATGAGCGTCGTGAGCGAGTTAGAACACGTCCTTTTCTAAGGCGAGTAGAATGCAAAGGCGTTTGTGTCCGTTCGAGTTATTCCGAATATACAACAACCCGTCGCGTTAGAAGAAACGTATCCCGAGTAGGCTACTAAACTCGTCGCCTAAGAGCGGGTCGCGGCCCCTATCGTATAGTACTAGGGCCTTCGACGTCGTGCGACTCGTATTGTTGTACCCGTCGTCCGCGGCTAAGGTCTCTACCTGCCGGCGTGCCGTAGCGTACTGAATAAGGCGGAGGATCCTACGCTACGAGTCGTCCTATTCGTAGGCAAGACCTAGGCGCTACTTAAAGGTGTCGTCGAGCTCGACTAGGATTATGTAGAAAGCCGGTACGTCCGCTTCGGCGAAGTAAGGTAAGGCTAGTTATGCGACGGCGGCGAACCCTATAGGGTCTACGTCCGTTGTTGTCTCGACGGGTTCCTTCTTTACTGCCGCTACTGCTCGTCGGCTAACGAGGCGGCTAATGCGATCGGCCGGAATAATGAGCGGTCCCGGCTTATAGAAGTAAGCTATATTAAAACTCGACAAGTAGGCTATATCGCGGATGTGCTTTAGATTCAAGCGGTCTATACTAGTAGTAGAGGCGAGCGAGTAGTAGTTAGAGAGCGCGACGATAGCTAGGTAGTCGACGAATAGGCGGACTAGGTAGCGGTTAGCCCGAATTAAGTAGTGTAACTTCTTTACCGCCTAGACGACGCCCGCGAGCTCTAGTTCCGTTAGCTAGTATCGAGTTTCGGCGTCGTTAAGCGCTTTGCTAAGGTACATAATAACTTCGATGTCTCGTCGGGGGAAGTTCTTTACCTTGTTATTCTCGACGACTAGTTTGGGGTCGTTTTTAACGTAGTACAGTATCGCTCCGTGCCCCTTAATAGAGGTATTAACCTCGAGGTGCACCGGACGCGTGTAGTCGTAGTAGAACAGCATAGTCGACTTAGCCTACGCAAACTCCGCCTATAAGTCGTCGTACGCCTAGCGCAGGGCGGCGTCGTCTAATAGGGACGTGCGGGCGACAAAACGATCGCGGGCGTTCCTAGAGGCGGGAGTAGCCTTTAGCTTATCCTTCTTCTCCCGGAGGAGCGGGGCGGCGAGCTAAGAGTAGTATAGAACGGTATCGCGCATCCAGTTAGTTAAACCGACGTAGAACTCGAGCTTCTTAAGAGTGTCGGGGTACTCGATCGCTAGAATAGCCGCTATCTTCTCGTCGTTAGAAGACAGACCTAGACCGCTAACCTTCTGTCCTAGTAACGTCGTCGACGGGAACCTAAGAAACGTCTTCTTTAGGCTAACGCTAAC
Organism: Teratosphaeriaceae sp. CCFEE 6253; assembly: GCA_033119285.1. Lineage (NCBI taxonomy): Eukaryota > Fungi > Ascomycota > Dothideomycetes > Mycosphaerellales > Teratosphaeriaceae > Teratosphaeriaceae sp. CCFEE 6253. The sequence continues at coordinate 45,338 of JAWDJV010009413.1, forward strand.
TCCTCTTGCGTCTAGTAGGCGGAAGAGTTGTCGTAGGCAGTCGAGGTGTTCTATTATCGTACGCGAAAAAACTACGATATCGTCGACGTAGGCTCTCGCGAACTGTCGGCAGTTACGCAATATGTCGTCCGTTAGCCGCTAGACGTATTGTACGCTATTGTAGTATCCTATAACGGCGACTCGAAACGTCTCCTAGCCCCGGTAGGTATTAACGGTATACTTATACTAGTCCTCCTCCCGGATTCGCTACTAGTAGAAATATGCTACTATATCGATAGTAGAGATGTACTTATACTCGATAAGCGCGGAAAACAGGTCCGGTTAAGACGGGATCTAGTAGCTGTCGCGGACGGAGATCTTATTAAGGCCGCGGATATCTATAACGGCTCGTCCCTTATCGACTAGTCGTCCGGCTGTATCTGCGACCTTCTTCTATATAACGAAGACCGGGTAGCCGAACGGCGTTAGCTAGGTCGTCTATTATAGCTTGCCTGCAGCCTAAAGCTTATTAAAGGTGTCGTCGACTACCTAGCGGTCGCGTGCTCCTAACGAGTACACGCGGGCCGTCTGTAGCTTAGTATGCTAGTCGTCGACTAGGGGAATTGGCATCTTACAGCCTAGCGGGACGGTTACGGTGCGTTCGCGGTTACCCTATAGGTAAGGGAAGTCGTCGATTAGGCGTCTGTACTGTGCCGCTACTTTGGGGCTACCGTACAACGTAGCACCGTTATCGTGCTTGCTTTCTAACGTTGGGTCGACTATAGCTGCGTTAGGGTTCAAAGCTGTTAGGCCGTAGTCCGCTTCGCGTACTAAGTATGCCCTGTAAAAGTCGAATTCGTGCAGCATGCCGACTTGTCTACCCGCGGGTATCTCTATTAGGGAGTCGGACTCGTTGCGGACAAATACCGCTCTTACGCCCGCGTTAACGACGTAGTGCATACTATAGATGCCGGCGGGTATTCTGTCCGTAGTAGGCATAAACAGGTCCCTAGAGAACGAGTAGTCGCGCCCTTCCGGCAGCGGAGTACCGTAGTTAACTTGTATTGGGAACACGCTGTGCGGCGGTACGATAGTAGTGTCCTTCGCGCGGACTAGTCGGTAAACCTACTGTCTATATCTCTTAACGTCGATATAGAAACGTGCTCCCGCGTAGCTAGGCATTGTAACGGTGCGGCCGGGCGTATCGATAATGAAACCTTCTACTCTAATTACGTCTATACCGACTAACATGTCGGCCTTAAGCCCGTCTACTAGGTGTACTTCGCGGGCGAGTTTAGCTAACACCGTCGACCCGTCCGTTACAGTAGCTAGGACCTATATATCGAGGATAGTGTATTTGGTAGTTTGCTTCGCACCGTCGATACCGCCGATGTTTACCGGGGTCTTAAGTAGAAGGATCTTAGCGTGCGCGAAAACCTTAGCTACGAACGCCTTATCGGCTATAGTAATGCCGTAGCCGGTGTCGAGGTAGACGACTACGTCCCCTACTAGGGGCGACGGACGCAGACGGACCTATATATAGGTCGACCTACGAAAGGCATAACCGGCTTAGGCGGACGCTTATATAGTAGACTTAATAATAGGGGTCGTCGCTAACACGTCGAGGCGAGGGCCCGCGGGACGCTAAGTCGTCTGCGCTAGCTAGCGGAGCTTCGGATGCACGATGCGGATATAGTAGTGTAGCTTATTAGCGGTAGCGAAGGTAGACCTACAAGTCTTATATGCGACCGTCCCCGTCGTAGTAAAGGGTTATAGTATACTAGAGAGCGCGACTAGTTAGTCGTGCGTCTTTGTTGCCTATAGCGAGGTCGGCGAGTAGCCGCCAACTAAGGTGAAGTTAGCTGCTGCGAACCCTGCGTACTACTCGTCGTCGACGCCGTAGGCGCCGTCGTCGTTAAACAGCTCAATATCCGCTTAGGCGCTACTATCCTTCGGGGAGTCGTCTTCGTCGTCCTCGATTAATACGTAGTATGCCTTGCGGTCGTCAAAACGGTTATTGGCTCGCGCGCCCTACTAACGATCTATTGGCCGATTAAAGTTGCCGTTAAAACGCCGTTATTGCTACGGAGGATTCGCCGGTATAGATGTTATTAGCCTCTAAGCCGGGACCTACATAACTTACTGCTCGCGTGCCGGGTCCTGAAAACGCTAAGGCGGTTTGTCGGCCTGTCCCTATAACGGCCTCGACGTATTATAGCGTCCTGCCTACTAGTGTAACCGTACGTCGTCGCCGCGAGCGAAAGAGTCGCGGACCCGCGGTGTGCGCTAGAAGGCTACGACCGGTTGCAATGCGGCGGGTTTCTTCTAGTATATCTCCTCCTAGGCCTCGAAGTAGAGGTCGACGTCGCGGACGAAGTCGTCGAGCCTCGTATAGGACGACGGAGCGCGGACGACGTTACGGAATTAAGGGGCGAGCCGGTTCTAGGCTTAGACGAGTTGAGACTCGGTATCCTTAATATTAGCCTCCTTAGAGAGCCGGACGACGGTTATAACGAACTCCGACGGCGACCTACCGTTACGCACGCTGTCCTAGTCGTACTACTCTCTATCGAGTAAACGCTAGGCCTTAGAGGTCGACATTTTGAACTTCTAGAATAGCGCGTCGTCCCATCGGTCGAGATCTACGCCTCGTCTTATACGCGCCCTTTCCTCCGGTAGTAGTTAGTACGTAAACTACTACGCGGCTATGCCCTAGAGGCATTAGCTTAGGCCGTTACGAACGGCCGTATATAAAGTCGTCGAGGCGTAATCCTTAGCTACTTCGATAAACAAGTAGATAGATCGATAGTAAAGCTTTCTCCCTTTCTCGACGACGTCCCTAGTAGGGAAATCCTTCGGGTCGAGGTGCGGGTTAAAGAATCCGATCCTATCGGGACGGAACTCTAGTACCCGTAGTAGGCGAGAAGATAAGCGTATACGCGAGTTTACTCGGTGCCTTAACGGCGACCTAACTATCGGTAGTAGAGCGCCCCGACTCGTCTAGCGATACTGCCCGGAGCCTCCTTACTAGGCGCCCCGACGTCCTCGGCGGCGTTTATCGTCGTCGGTAAGATCTCGCTCGCCGCCTAACGGGTCGTCCTCGGGAGGTAGGCCGCCTCTTATAAGCCGGTCGTTACGCTTCTCTCGCTCCTCTCGCCTAGCTATACGTTAGCCTTCTATCTCCTTAATTACCTCTCGGCGTACCGCTACTATAGCGCGATCGACGGCGGTGTTAATAAGCTACTTAAGGTCGGCGGCGGTAATACGGATCGGAGAGTCGTCCCTTCCTTTTTGCGGCGACGGTAGGGGTAGTTCCCGAGGGTCGTCTCTAGGTACCTCCTCTATTATAGTAGTACGTAAGCGTAGACGATGGTCTCGGTCGTTATCGGCGTAGTAGCTAGTCGTACGCCGTCCGGACCTATCGGGTTCTTTATATAGACCGGCGGCGGGATTCTACCCTAAGGTATTGTCTAACCCGTTAGGACGAAACCCCGTAGCGCGATAGCCTTAGGGGCCGGGAGCGCTGTTTATCGCTAGGCGTAGCTTGTCGAGTTTAGCGAGCCGGATTAATAGGGTCGAGATATTGCTCGATAATAGCTCGATTTAGGAGCGGGGAACGCTAGAGAAGGATAATAACGAGCTATTTAGTAGCGTAGGCGAACGTTTACGCGCCGGAAACTACTATATTAGAGAGGTAGTTAGTACGTCCGATAAGCGCGGAGCGTCTAAAGCAAAACGGGCCGTCGGGGTAATCTCGACCGTTTTCTGCGTCCGCTATGCGGCTAACGGGGTACTATCGTCTAACCTGCGCTACGGCGCTTTAGAGACCGTCGACTAGGCTTAGGATAGACTAGATGTAGTGTCGTCGAGCGCTATATTGGGCGTAGACGACGGCCGGCGGGGTAGAGTCGGCGGCACTAGTGTATCGACCTGTCTATTGCTATCGGCGGCCGGTTAAGTAGCTGTAGCGAGTAGGTCGTCTACCTCCTATACGGGTAACGGATAACGCATAGGCGTCTGACTGTGTGTCGTTAATAACCTATTTGTAACCGGTAATATAGTCGCTATAGGCCGTAGAGGGGTCGGCGCGGTTAGTAGGCTTAGCGGCGGCTCGAATCGTTGTACACGGAACGTATCGTACTATAGACAGGCCTTAACGGGGCCGGCCTAACTGCTTAGGTACTTAACCGCCTGTGTAAGCGTGCCTAGGTCGACGATCTAGCCTCCTAGAAAACCAAAGGACGAGTCGACCTCTAAGACGCCCGGCGGCAAAGGGTAGTAGGTAGTAATAAAGAAGGCGAGGTATTCGACTTCTACTCGTCTTTTTAAGAAGGTCTGTCGCCTTTTCGGGTTATCGGCGAGGTATACTGTAAGAGCGAAAGAGATAGCGACTGCCTATAGCTAAAGGGCGGGCAGCCTATAATACTAGTAGTCCTATCGTATAGGGACTTAGGCTACCGTGCCGATAAGGGCGGTCTATAAACGACTAGTAAGGGGAAGAGTTCGTATATTAACAAGTCGAAGAGGATTGTTAAGGTAGGTATTAACGTAGCTGCCTAGTCGTTAATAAGACGGAAGGGGCGGCTACTTAGTAAGTAGGTACGCCGCTACTATTAACAAGTCGGTCGCGGGGCAGGCGCCGAGTAATACGGAAGATGAGTTGTTCGTTAGCGGAAGATATATTAAGGGTCGGGACGAATCTAGTTAGGTAGGCGTCTATCTAGTGCGGCGAGCCGTCGCTAGCGGCGTCGAACGACGAGCCCTTAGCGAGTAAGGCGGCGGTAGGCGAGCGGTGTAGACTAGTCGTATAGAGACAATTAGTATGCAATTAGGTTAAAAAAAGTTCGAGGGTGTATTGCGTTCAGTCGGTTATCTTAGCTACTAAGTTGTTAGGACTACACTAACGTGAGACACGGTATATAGGTAACGAGTTAGTTAGAGTACTAACTACTCTATAAGACGGGTCGTATACCTGTCGGACTGTCCCTGCTAACGAGTCGTCGGTGCCTACTAGCTAGCATGCCCTCCTGCCTACCTAGCTCCGTAATAGTAATCGACTGGATCCGGTGCGTATCGATAAGCTACAGTACATCTATATTAATAAGCGGGTACTCGACCGTATTACCGAGCGTAATATAGAGCCTATAGACCTCTAGTAGCTTAAGGATAACCTACTATTAATCGGCCTAGCGTAAGAGCAGAACGAGAGCCTAAGGTAAGACTCGCGTATATCCCTCTCGTTAATTATCTAGCAGTACTATAGAGCTACCGCTATTAACCGTGATTTTATCTTCGTTTTTCCCTATAGTAATAGCGGAGATATATACTGTTTACCTTAATTACCGTATTAGGAATTTCGGCCTATATACCCCCGCAGGTCGACCGGCCCGCAGTACTAAGAGAGTAATATAACCTTACTTTACAAAATGAGTGAATTAATAAATAGCCTAATTGGGTTAGAGTAAATGAGAGTTCATAAACTATTCCCATCCCTAGTGGTCGGCGGCTTCGAAACCATTCACTCGCATGGGCTGATGATAGAGCTGCACCCGTCGGCTGCTGAGCCCATATTGATACATGTACTCGTCGGTTGGTGGGGACGCATGCCCCGTGCATGTCAGGGTGCGCGGGTGCATGCGCCACCCGCCCCCGCATTGCGTCAGTCGCGCGTAGGCGAAAGGCACGCAGCGCGTTGTGTCGCAAAAAACACAGCATTCTCAGGTCAGGCCGTGTAGTCACGAGATACCTGGCATCCTCAAGGCAGCAACCAGCATCCAGTCTGGCTACACAGCATCAAGGAAAGGCGACCGCAACTCGGAAAGTGGCCAACTGCAGCGCATCCCAGCATTTGGCCAGCGACCAGCATGGGACGCGCGGGACGACGACCCGAGCTCACCGAGTCGTGGGAGGATGTTGACGACGGCGACTACGGAGGCGGCTCCCAGATCTACAACGAAGACGACGAGCGGGCGGAGATGCGAGACTCCTACCGTGCGGATGGCAAGGACGGCACACCACAGCGGAACATGCGTAGCAGCCGTGGCGACTTGGCAGGCAGACGAGCAGTCGAGGACGACCGCCGGAGGAGCGCACGGCTGTCGGCGGAGCCAGATCTGGTCATGCCTCTCTCCCCGAACGGAGCCAGGGCAAGTGGGAGCGCCAAGAACATGCGGGCTTCCACGCCCCACTTGAGATTGAAAGATCGGAGCATGACGAGCGATGCTGGGAGAATCAACGGCGAGACGAAGATGCGCGCCTCCACACCGCATTTTCGGATGACCCAGCGATCAATGACGAGTGACGCGGGGCGATTCGGTTCGAAAGTGAAAGAGGAGACGGAGAATGAAGACGAGGTGACGTCGCAGCCAGTGGCGGTTACACAGCGTGCGTTGCGGACCGTGGCCGCCTATGCCTTCGACGTGGCAGGTCTCGCGCTCCAGAATCTCAAGCCACTACTCGGCTACTTCCTGCTGGTGTACATTCTCGTCGGCGCCCTGATCTTCGGCGTCGGCTTCGTGACGAACAGTGTCAACAACGCCCTGACACCACTCTGCCGGATACCTGGCGCCTCCTTCCTCCACCTCCCATTCTGTCCATCTTCAAGTATAGCGAAGATCTCGGGCCCCGCGGAGTTCGACAAGCTGGTGCAGGCGCAGTCGCAGTTCGAGGATGTGCTGGCAAGCACGCAAGTCGGTGCCAACTTGCCGATGGATATGAAGCGCTCGGAAGCCAGTATCCGCGACCTCAAGCATGTTGTGCAATACAGCAGCTTGCCATCTCGTAATGAGCTCGTCTTCGAGTTCACGGGCTTCATCGACACCGCGCGGCAAGCGAGCCAAGATCTCAGCAAGTTCAACTCCCGCATCGGCCGTGCAGTCGATCACATTCTCAGCACCAACCGGTGGACCTTGTCAGTCATCGACGGCGTCAGTGCATCGGAGGCAGGACGCGGCGCCCTCACGCGCTGGGTGGGCGACAACCTCAACATATTCGCGCCCTTCCAGCCCGTCTCGCTTTCTCGGGACGTCTTGCTAGATCAGTACCTCCGGCACACGAGCGCGGTCGAGGAGCAGATCCTGACCCTCATCACCGAAGCGCAAGCCCTCCTCAACATCCTGGACAATCTCGATGGCCGACTAGACGTCATCGCCTCGATTGCCACCCGCGACGGGATCAAGGTCGAGGATAATCGGGAGGAGCTCTTCGCGTATCTCTGGACGAAGCTCGGCGGTAATCGCTCGTCCGTCTCGAAGCTCAACCACCAGATCGACCTGCTGAAGGAAGTTGGGGCGTACCGCCGGCTAGCGTGGGCGCACGTCACGACTACGATCGTCAAGCTGCAGGCGATTCGCGATACGCTGGAGGACTTGCGTGAGCGTGTCGCGATGCCGGAGATTGTTGGGGACAAGGTGCCGCTGGAGGTGCACATCGAGAGTATCAATCTTGGGATCGAGAGGCTGGAGCAGCAGAGGGATGCAAGTCGAAGGGTTGATGCGGACAATTATGCTCGGGTCATGGGGAAGTCGGAGGAAGGCAGTAGGCGCTCGATAGGGGAGAAGCGGGACCTGTGAGATGAGAGCAACGAAGATATGCATGCTGAGCTGGCGCATTTGAAGCAGGAATGAGAGCGGTTCATGAGGGTGGAACGATTTCGGACGACTGCATAACGTCGCATCAGGATGATACCCCCCATGGTAGGGGGGACTGTAGGAACCATTGACCGACCAATCAGTCGTCTTGCACACCCACCGCCTGGCAGCTGATCGTCCACAGCTTCTCCTCCGCCTCCTCGTCGTATGCATGCTTGGCATACCCCTCCGCACCAGCCCCGGCACCCTCGGCCATGGGTCCGCACTCCCCTACATCCGCAAGATAGCGTCCGCCGTTCTTGCCCTCGAAGTGGGGTGACACCGCGGCCCAGACGGTAGTGGCGGCGCCTTGGGCCGCAGATTTGGATATACTATGATATTGGCTGAGGTCGCCGAAGAGGGCGATGTCTTCTTGTGTCTGTCCGACGGTCATTCAGCAGCGCTCGAGTGGAATGTTGACGGGTCATGGTTACCATGTAGCGAGTCAGACCAGTTGTGAGGATTGCACCAGGGTGCAATGATAGTCCTATCAGGCCTTGATCGGAGTAATGCCTGTTGATGGAATTGGCCTGAACGAGGAAGAGCACGAACATTAGCGGTCTCCTCGCATTCCAGACCTCCCTATCGATCTGCGCGTACCATGTACACGTTCGCCGTCTTGCTCTGGCCGTAGCCGACGAACTTATGGTAGGTGCTCGGGTCTTTCTCCCAGAACATATCATCAAAGCGGATCCCACTTGTGCGGTGCCCGGCGGACGAGACGGTGATGACGCGAGACGCCGTGCCGGATTCCTTCGCGGACTGCAGGAGTAGCGGCTTTAGGAGCTGAAAGAGGAGGAAGTGTGAGAAGTGGTTGGTGCCCATATGACTTTCGAAGCCGTCGCCGTTCTTGCCGAGAGGCACTGCCATGATGCCGGCATTCTCGATCAAGATGTTGAGCTTGCCATTGGCTTTGGCTTTGATGACTTCTGCTCCTTTGCGGACGCTCTCCAGTGAATCCAGATGGATCTCAACGGCTTCCGGTCTGAGGCCAGTCTTGTTGAACTTGGCATTCGCGGCAATTTCGTCGATGATCTTCTCGAGCTTGGGGGTGTCCCGGGCAGTCAGGAAGAGCTTCGCGCCGGCTTCGTAGAGCGCTTGGGCTGTGTCGATGCCTATCCCGGCTGTGGTCCCGGTGATGACGATCGTCTTGCCGGCCAGCTTGCCAATCAAGCCGCAGTCTTCGATGACCTGCAGAGCTGTCGGGCGAGCATCTCCGGGGCCGTTCGGCTCGTTGTGGACGTTGGCGTAGGGCTGATATGGCTTCTCGGGAGCGGGCATGCTGTCAGTCTGGTGTTGGTGAGGTGGAAGTCAAAGTCGAAACGTTGGAGGGGGGAACGGTCAGCTCTGCGATTGAGAAGTGATGCTGGCGTGGAAGAGTGAGAGCGCGTCCTACCTGGCCCATTGGAGTCGTGGGCGGACTGATGGTTATGTGCTGTCAAGCTCGAAGGTCAGAATCCAGCGTGTCCAACCAGCCTTGGTCAGCATCGTGAGATTGACGCGGCCCGGCACACCAGGACCTTACTTCGTCTGGAGATGGACTGATCGTGTTGACTCTCCCTATGCCACACCCCGCGTGTACATGTATGTCCTAGCGGTCAGCATCGCGGCCGCATGCATAAAACCCAAGATAGCTCTCTTATGCCCGGCTAATTCCGCTTCCTCCCCCCGGGTTTGAACGTGGCCTGCAGGAGAATGATACATTTGTGCGGGACATCCCACCCTCTGCGCAGCGATGGCCTTCTCCTTTGGTTTCGCCGATGACGACGGGGACAACGCGAACGGGAGCAAGCCTGCGGCGCGAGCGGAGACGGCGGCGCCATCACACGGCGTCCCCGTCACGGAGCACACGCTGCCGGAGCTGGTAGGTAAGATCACACCATCTCCATCAGTCGATCGAGTCGGGGATTGCACACTTCAGCTCGGAGCCAGCCAGCTGACAGGCACGCCAGATTGTCACGCTCCCGGATCATCTCAGCTACGGCACAGCCCGCATCGAGTCTCCGACTGGCCGCGTGCTCTTCTTACCGAAGCGGGATCTCCATGATGTGCGAGTCCAGCTGCTCCAGGAGGGCCCGGCGAATGACGAGGTCATTGACCAGATAGGCACGTCTGATCTCCGCTCGGGGGTATACGAGGGCGGCTTCAAGACCTGGGAATGCTCGCTCGATCTAGCCGGTCTGCTCCTCGACCGTGGACCCAGGAAAGACATCGACGAGTTGATCAGATGCGACCAGATCATTGAGAGCCCCATATGTGTGCGTCATCTTGACTACGACTGACATGCTTCAGCTCGGGGCAGGGTCGGCACTGCCCAGCTTAGTCCTCTTCCAGCACGCTCTGCTCAATGCCATACCACTCACCATCACGCTGGCCGACTACAACGACACGGTACTCCGGCTTGTCACGCTACCAAATCTGATCCTCACCTGGGCAGCAACCACGGGGCGTTCTGACTTTCCCACCTCGCCCCTTGACAAGGATAGCACCGGTGATTATGACCTCTCGCCGGATGTGTTGCAAGACTTTGTGGCAGACATGAGAGATAAGGAAATCAGATTTCACTTCCTCTCCGGACCCTGGTCGCTCTCGCTAGCCAACCTGATACCTTCCTCCGGGGTCGACATGGGTACCGTGATACTCGCCGCCGAGACGATCTACAGCCCAGACTCGACCGAAGCCTTCACCGAGCTGGTGTGCACTCTGCTGAAAAGAGTGAAGATGTCAAAGGCTATGGTCGCCGCCAAGCGGATGTATTTCGGTGTTGGTGGCAGCGTCGATGGGCTGAAAGCGGCGTGCCGAGACCGCGGGGCCGTAGCGTACGAAATCGAGAACCACGGTGTGCCAGGGATGAATGATGGCGTGGGAAGGGCCTTGGTCGAGATCCAGATGTATTGAAGACAAGCTCTAGTGAATACGGGACGAACGCTGACTCAGACTGCACGTTCACATGCAAATCAGTAGCATGAAGTCGCGCTAACAACCCTAGTGCAAACACTTCACGGCTTCCTGATTCATGCGCGAACCGCTCTACTTAAATCGCTGTTCTGCATCGTCTCTAATCGCTGCAGCATTATACGTCCAGCCATGGCTCGCGCCAACACTGACGACACTTCGACTTCGACGGATCCCGACGGCAAGTCATCAGATCTCGCCGAAGAGTCGCAAAGCTGACTGGGACTCAGACACGAGAGGTCAGTTCTCCAGATTCCCGGCTGAGTTGCGGACGCTCATCTGGGATCTCGTCTTCGAGGACACCGCGACCAGCGAGGTCAATATCCTTGACCTCCGCCGTCATTGGCCAGCATCCGCAATCGTTGCATCATGCAGCGCCATCTACTACGAAACGATCGGGATCTCACGGCTCGCCAGAACGGCCTTCACCAGGGAGCACACCTTTGTGCTTGATCTGGGCTACCTTCCTGAAGGCCCGCAGGCAATGGGAGACCTGCTCCAGGCGCTCGGTATGGACCAAGCACTACCACGGGCATCGCGGATGCGTGCGCTCGACTTGCGGATCAGTGTGGGCTATGTGCGATCCGACTGCACATTCGACTTCAACCAACCATCGGCGCCATTGCAATCACATGGCAGAGAGTCGACACACACATTATCTCCCACCCTTCCTGAGTATCCTGCAATGCGAGCGGACACACTCGCCGCCTTCGAGACTAACAGGAAGCTGCTACTCCGACTACTCACGATCTTGCCCAGGGAGCTGCCGTACCTCGCGACACGGCGGTGGCATGAACACTCCCGCTCCGCTCAAAGTTCGCAAAGGGATGCGGGTCGTGATCCCTGGCCCGACTTCGATCTTCGCGATGTGGTGGAGCTGGTGTGTGAGCACGTGGCAGATAGTGGAAGTCGGGAATGAAGCAAGGCTATGCTGCTTAGCGCAAGCGTTCAAGACAACGGGATGATCGACGAGTATGTGGTGCAGACCTGGCAGTTTGGGGCGGATCTGCCCGATTGCGCAGGCCGCAAGCGTGGGTGTCCTGCTAGTGGCAACGCAAGGTTCTCGGTGAGTGGCGGTGGTAGAAGATGCTGGCTTCGCGCGGACAAGATCGCATTGCCACGTGAGGTGTAGTGAGGTGAAGAATCTCGCGGTTTCCAAATTCGTTGATCCACTCGCTAGCGTGGACTGCGGGGCGCATAATCAGAACTCCTCCTGCCCGCGTTTCTTCTTCTACCTCCTTAGCCTAAGCTACACATCGACAAGGAACATGGCTGGCAATAGTGAGTGTTAGGCCAGCGCTTCCATTATCAACTACTGACATGAGCTCAGGAGCCTTCCGGCTGCTCGACCTGCCACCTGAGCTCCGCACGCGGTGTTACGAGTGTTTCTTTGAGGACCACGAGCCTCGCGCTATCACCCTCTTCGAAGCGCAGCGATATGCTCCCTGCCTCGCCGTCACTGCCACGAGCCGACAAGTGCGCGACGAGACCCTGAAGCTGGGCGAGGATGCAATCGCGCGCTACTACCAGCAGCAGCATTTCCAGATCGACCTGCGCCTGTCATACTGGGGTCATCCCGGACATTACCAACACGAGCTCCCCCGTGCCCTGCGCAGTGTGTTGACCCTTGCCGCAACGACCCCGTGCCTTCCCGTCTCAGCTTGCAGGCTCCGTGTCAAAGGGCAAAGAAACGACACTCATTCGATACTGATGAGGCTTTCGGACTCTGGAGCTTTCGAATGCACCGAGGTGTGGCCCGTGGACACCGTGGAGAATGAGTTACGCACCCAAGTCTGCACAAGGGACTTCCTGGAAGTCGCCAAAAGGCTAGGTGTCACTGTCAATCAGCATGAAGACCCGCGCTTCCTCCACATCGGCAACATTCTGCGAGTCTTCCTGAGCATCTGCGGGTGGCACTTGCCTCCCATCGCGGCTCTGCCGGCGAGGTCTCGTGGGTCATGAGCAGAGGAGATGGACATTGGAAAAGGCGGCAGCGTAGGCCGGAGAGTCGGAAGGTACGGAGCATCTAGACTGCTGGCGATTGGGGGAAGGCCAGGGAACAGGGTGAGTCACTGTGGGTGGAGCCGAAGCGTGGACCTGAACACGTTGGCATTGCCGCATGGCCGCCCTGGGTCTCGCAGCAATGTAAGCCTATCGTAGCCCAATGCTGCTACTAGTTCGAACGAGAGCGTGTCTAAGGGTACCCTCGTAACGGTAGCTTCGGTCGTTGCAGGGTAGCATACCCATCGTGCTTTCCCCATTCGGGCGCTTGCAAACGCTGGCCGCTTGCCGAACAACCCAGCGGACTTGTCGGCCCTCGATCGACACATTCTGTCATCGTGTACTGGAGCAGTCTCCCCTCTTCAGAAGCACGGACCACGCGACTGGTGACGTTCAAGCTCCGATGGACGCCTGCTAGCGACGACAGCGGCCAGAGGTACGCTTCGTGGTGACGACCCATTTTCTCGAAATGGGTACCAGAAAGACAGACCCCGGGGGCACTCGGGAGTGTTCTGCTAAGCATAGCGCGTTGCGGATGCTGTCGTAGCGCTTGAGAGCTTCTTGCCAAAAAACCACCACCTTCCCAACTGCGAGGCGCTGGGTAGTTCGCAATGATGATGAGGAGCAGAGACGGCGTCGCCACGGTAGGCACCTGGGTCGTAGTGATGCGATGGATGGAATCCTTTGGAGCCGTTCAAGGCAGTGAAGTCTCTAGCGATGCAGCGGCGCACTGTAACGAGATTTGCGACCACAAGAGCTCTGTGGCGAAGTGTACATTAGTACGCGAGCGAGAAATGCGCTCGATACTCATCTATCCTATCCTCGTGTTGTACAATCACCTCATCTCTCCTCTAGAACTTGTAGACCTGGTCCTGAGTGTACCCGAGCTCTGACAGTATCCCGGTCAACTCTCCCTGCTCCGCTGGACTCTTCTTGGGCCCTGCGATCGCCTTGTAGAGACCTGGCGGCCCACACACGAAGACCTTGATGTTGCCATCCTTCGGGCCCGGCAGGCACGTCTTCAGAAGGTCTTTCGTGATGAATCCCTTGCCCTGCTGCCACCCTTCCGGCGGGTCGTCGAGGACGTAGAATGCGCGGAACCGCTGGGGGTACTGCTGTTCGAGCTCCTTCCACTCCTTCTTCAGCAGGATATCCTCTTCCTTGACGTTGCCGAAGACGAGCGTCACTTTGGTCTTGTCATTTGGGTCCTTGAATATGCCCCGCGCGACCTGATACATGGGCGTGATGCCGGTGCCGCCCGCGATGAGTGCGATGTGCTCGTGCTTGTTGGTAGTCCAAGGATACTTTGGTATGGGCCCCTTGAAGTCGAGTCGCTCTCCAGGAGCCATGCTGTGGAGGTGCTCGCTCATTGGGCCACCAGGGTAAACCTTCACTACGAAGTCAAGGTAGCCCTTCTCATCTACATGACACACGCATCAGTATGCGCACGGTGCCGTGAAAGGGAGAGGATGTAGTACCCTCGTCGCTAATTGGCGTGTAAGGTCGGATGACTGGCTTCTCCATCTCGGGCCCTACATCACTGTCAGTAGGCTTGCATAGTGGGCAGCCTCGCAATTCGTACCCTTGTATTTCGTCAGCAGTGCGCTCGCAAGCGGCAGCCCGCTGACTGAGTCCTCTTCACTGAGCTTGAACCGCAGCTTCTTCGTGTTGTGGCTGACGCTCTCGGAGCTCTCCAGCAGCAGACTGATGAAGCCCTGGTCGCCGCCCGTGAAGCACTTGCTTGCAGCGATGCCGGTGCCGGCACCAGCCTTGGCAGGGATGTTCTGCGCCTCGGTCTTGCTGGCGGGCTGGCCATGCGCGGCGGACTCGTTCTTGGTGCCGTGCTGGGCGGCGGTGGTGCTGCCGCTGTTCAGGTAGTAGTATCCGCCGCCTAGTGCGCCGGCGCCTAGAGCGCTGTAGAGGATGGTGTTGTTGCTGCCGCTCTTGGGCGGCTCGGTCGCATAGCGGCGGACATGCTGAGAGGGACGTTAGTTTGTTGGCGAAGCGTTGCGGAGCCTGGTGCGCTTCGCACGCGTGGCACTCACGCTCGACAGTTGCTGTGCGGGCCGGAAGACTCTACTGGTGAACATTATGGGAGTAGTAAGAGCACAGTCGGGTATAGGGATTGGGATGGGAAGCTCCAAGATCACCACGACGTTCCTGACATGAGCTGCAGCTCGTGACGCATCTGCCAAGCCCCCACGTTTGAATGGGCTCGTACATGTATGAATAAGCGTCAACAGCATCGCAGCGGTATGGTGATCGTTTGGCTCACGAAATAGATCATGTCGTCTAGATTGACGATACTATTCGACCAGCTATCTCTCATGCCCAAACCACCCATCCAGTGCCGCCGCATAATTCAATCCGGTACCTGTCTCGCATGCGCAGGACCGAGTCCCCTCGCCCCATCCCATGAGCAGTCCATGATCTCGCGATCTGTGCCCAGTCTGGTAAAGGATGAAGAATAGTGATACATGTCCCAAACCGAGCTCGCCGTCAACGCCGAGCTAGAATAGAATGCAGCTTGACTAGTGTCACTGCTCACGATATTGTACAGAAAGAGAGAGGGTATCAAGCCATTGACGACAGCCGTGAAACAGAACGCGAGGACTTGTCGATGTCGATATGCTGATGATAGGCGTTACCTGCATGTGACAGCCTGGCCTAGCGGGGCGAGCGTGCAGCGCCGGCGATGTCGTCCTGTGAATGGAGCAGTGTCAGTGAAAGCGCCATTCCGAGTTTGTCGCTGGGCAGGGACCTACAAGGTGGTTCACCATGGCCACGAACAAGTCGAAGAACAACGGCGACCCGCCACGCTCCATCTCAGCCTGCAGCGTGCCGCTTCGCTTGAAGGTGCTGCGGCTGCGGATGATGAGCGCAAGGTAGTGTGCGCGGAGCTTCGAGTCCGATGCCAGTGTGTTGGCATAGGCGTAACGGGCGGATGTAAGGATTGTGCTGCATTGGACACCAGAGGCCAACCCTTGCTTCTTGAGTGCGAGGCGTTGAAGGTCAGGTAAAGCATATCGGTGAGCGGAGCACTATGAGTAGTCATGTCAGTTGAGTTCGGTGACGAGAGATGAGTGATGAGCGTACGTAGATGACGGTATCCTTCAAGACTGGCCCACCAATGCCGTTGCCGAATACCGTGCTCTCGCTCGGTCCAGTGGCGGCGCCACTGTCGGCATCATCGAGCAGCCAGCTTCCTCTCTTCTTGTCAAAGAGCAGCTTGGGGGTGTAGTCG